>JAECUM010062596.1:0-24338 GCA_016617855.1 Megalonaias nervosa
CTCCATGTGATTGTTATAAGACTACTGCATTTCTATCATTTCTATTTACGTGGAAATATCTTCACAACTATCTGCTACATTCAAAAATAGATCAACATGTACAATTTGTATTTTCAAGCAGTAGAGTGTGTATAACACTTTGAGTGAGGATTATTTCCCGGATAATGTTTCATTCAGATTCATTATCCTCCTTACTTATATTTTCTTACAAAAAGACGTATGGTCCAGAAGACCCGGGTAGATTCTAAACGCATTTGCAGTCTTTGAAATTCAATGAGTATATCATTCAGATGGTAAAACTATGTCAAAGTTATCTGACTTTTTCCAGTCATTCTCTTGGAAACTTGCATCTAATTCTCCGAGGAAGCACAAAACGACTTTGAGTTATGCAGGTTAGTGTATTTAATGAATGTGTTCGTAACCTTAAGATAAAGTCAAAACAACAAAAGATAATATGTTAATGCTTTTTCAAGCCCCATGAATAATATACGATGTCATGTCCTATTGTGAACACTTGGAATGTAATCCATATTTAAAGTAAGACTCTACAACTAACCAATTCACTGATACTGTGTTTTGTACAACTAACCAATTCACTGATACTGTGTTTTGTACAACTAACCAATTCACTCATACCGTGTTTTGTACAACTAACCAATTCATTAACACTGTGTATTGAACAACTAACCAATTCACTAATACTGTTTTGTACAACTAACCAATTCACTGATACTGTGTTCGTAAAACAAACCAATTCACTGATACTGTGTTTTGTACAAATAACCAATTCACTAATACTGTGTGTTGTACAACTAACCAATTCACTAATACTGTGTTTTGAACAACTAACCAATTCACTGATACTGTGTTTTGAACAAATAACCAATTCACTGATACTGTGTTTGTACATCTAACCAATTCACTGATACTGTGTTTTCAACAACCAACCAATTCACTGATACTGTGTTTTGAACAACTAACCAATTCACTGATGCTGTGTTTTGTACAACTAACCAATTCACTGATACTGTATTTTGTACAACTAACCAATTCATTAACACTGTGTTTTGAACAGCTAACCAATTCGCTAATACTGTTTTGTACAACTAACCAATTCACTGATACTGTGTTTGTAAAACAAACCAATTCACTGATACTGTGTTTTGTACAACTAATCAATTCACTAATACTATGTGTTGTACAACTAACCCATTCACTAATACTGTGTTTTGAACAACTAACCAATTCACTGATACTGTGTTTTGTACAAATAACCAATTCACTGATACTGTGTTTGTACAACTAACCAATCCACTGATACTGTGTTTTGTACAACTAACCAATTCACTGATACTGTGTTTTGAACAACCAACCAATTCACTGATACTGTGCTTTGTACAACTAACCAATTCACTGATACTGTGTTTTGCAGAATGGGAACGGTATGTACTTTAAATCTGAAAGTAGATCAGCTTTGAAACTCCTGTCGTTGTAGATGAATAGGAATGGCTACAGCCATAGAATCCATTCTGCGGAAGAATCAATAGCAAATCTACAGGAAAGACACGATATAAACCATTGAATTCAATATGAACATTTGCAAGGAAGGCATGTAGCCCTTATTATGACATCTAATGAAGAACTTTTAATTACACACATTTTAAATCATATATCTTATTAAGCTATGCAAACAATGCCTAATGGTCTAACAATCACAGAAAGCTAATTTCCGGCCGAACGATCCGTAGAGGAGTTTGTGTATATTTAACACTGTTGCTAAACCCTTTTACATATGTATGTTCAGCAACGAATGTAAAACATGGAATACTGTCTTTTGTGACGATCGAGAAAGTCTGTCATTGTTTACAATACAAATTAATAGAAATAAGAAAGGAAATTTTTTTTCTAATATTGGATAATTGTTGCATCTTGCTATCACATTTATAAGCTCTGAAAAAAGTTCACACTGCACTGCAGACTGGCTTCAAAGGATTCACTTGTGTTCTATAGCCCCATTGCTGTCAGCTCTCGCTCCATCTGGCAAATTGCTAACGGCATGCAATAATATATAGTAAGCCAATCACTGCAGATAGAACCCTGCAAGAAAATTTGTTTTATTTTAGACCCATGAAATATGAAGATATGTGACATCTAGTACTAGACACCTATATCTTGTTGTGAATGATAGCTTGACAACATAACAATGGATTTTTCAGCTTATTTAGATAAAATGTAAATATGTAACTACATATATGTTGGCATTACTTATAAGATTGCAATTAAAATGAATGGTTGTACGAACGAATGATTGAATTTAAATAAGAAAGAGTGTCTCTTGTTTACCATATGAATAATTAATATTGCTTGTGATATATGAGCACGTAAGTCCTTTGAAAATATTTGACAGACAAATTTGACATGATCCACCATTTTTCTATGCTTTTACCTTTATTTAATGAAGAGGATATGAAACAAACTTTACCAGTTTGTGTAAGCTTAAATGCTCACGTAACTAATATAGCTTTAATGATGGATTAAACCCTAAACTATTTCAACATTAAGCAATAAAATCACAATAATCATATCGGAAAGTTAAGAATATCACATGCTAACCAAAACATTATCAAAATCTCCTTGCTTTAAGTGACCAGGAAGAGAAACGAGAACAGTTAAAATTTGTCACGTATCACTGTCTCGGAGAAGGAAGTAAAGGAACATATATGTCCTGTTGTTATTGGTATAATCTCATTAGCATCATTAATATTATATGGTCTAACTAGAGAACATGTAAAAATCTAGCAGAATGGAGCAATGTCAGTATCACACAGCGATATCAAGATCATGGACATTGATTAGAAAATCGCTAATGTTTTCGATTTTGTTTTGATTGAAATTGTATTATATTAAATGCTGAGTCCTACAAATCGGATGCCCAACTTCAAGTTTTTTACCTGATACATGCTTAGTTAAGTAGATACTCACACGAATGTCTCCTAGGGTCCTAGTGCGGGTTCTCATTGTAACAAGTGAGCCAGGGACAAAATAAGGCATGCACATACAGTCCCCCAGGCGACTGGACAGCTCAAGTATCGTCCATTCCATGCAACAGCAGGTCTTCACCACTGAAATTATAATACAGACCACCAAAAGAAATTTAGTAATATACATCGTTTCGGAGCCCATATCAAAATGTATCGAGAATTAATCGATATATCAGTACAGAATTTTTGAGTAAAAGTATTAAGATTGACATTTTTCTTTAAATTGTATTAAAAGCAATTTTTCATTAAATTATATTGAAAGTAATTTCCGCTAAAATATATTGAGATTAATTTTATTTATTTTTGTATTACAATTATATACTATTTTAATAAAGATTGCTCCCTTACAAACAAGTGCAAATCCCCCTTGTAATATAGATTTCTCTTGTATACCAAGTCAACAAAATTTGAACTCGTAAGTTGTGTTAGTACTGATCGACCAGATTCATAAAATTCTCCTTGACTGAGTAAGCTATAAGATTCAGGCGTTTTTCTGAAATGAAATAAGCTGATGAGGCAGAATTGTTTGTTGGATGACGTAGGTTAACACACTCGGTTCCAGTAAGAATAGATAGGAGTCTCATTCTGATTCGAAAAGAACAACGCAAGTAAGCTAAACGTTGTCCATATATAGCCATGTGCATACGTTCAAAACTGCGTATAAACTGAGAGCAGGCTTGCGCAAAACCAGTTCGTTCGTCGAAGAATCAGAAGACTGTCTTTTCATACAGGTAAGAATCGTTTGTGTTCATTAATTTCTTTAAAGAATAGAGACTTTTTAATGTTAGAGATTTTCACGATAACGTTCATACTTTTGCGACATTTTTCTGAGTTTTTTCTGTTTTATATTATAATGTAATGGAATGTTTAATTGTTTTAAAGAATTTATATTAATTTGTATTTATGGTAATTATTATTGAAAAAGACGAATGCGCTACCAACTTCATGTTTAGATTTAATGTGGAAATAAAACATTCTTTAAGTAATAAAGAATAATGTTTAGTAATCTATTCCAAATTAGTATTCTATTTAAATTTAGTAAAATACATTTCTTCAAAAAGATTGTTTGCATTAATCGCAACTATTGAGTTTTATACTCTTTGGCTATTATGAATTTAGTCGAGATTTAATGATCTGTATTATATTCTAAAATGCAGACATTATACAAATGTATGAAGTTGGTAAGCTCGAAGGAAAAGTATAATTTTATATGTATTTCGTGTATTTTAAATATAAAGGCGTTATAAGGTGTATCTCTAGAACGTAGTATTATATATCTATATGTATCAATTATTTAAATAAAGTTCGTTCGTCGAAGAATCAGAAGACTCTGTCTGTCTTTTCTTACAGCATCCCGTACCTCCGCTTGCCAAATTCCAGAAAAATGTAGCTGTATCTACACGGTTATGAGTGACACCTCCTTTGAGAGAGTCTCTCTCTCTCTCTCTCTCTCTCTCTCTCTCTCTCTCTCTCTCTCTCTCTAACCATGGGCAAAGACATGTCTTAAGTTATGAGTATTTCCTTCTCATAGCAAGAAAAGAGAAGAAGGTTATGATACAAAAACTTTTCATAACAGATACGACAATCACATGCAGTGAAGAGAGATGTTGAAAATAAGACAGTATTCTTAAATAAGAAAGTCTTAAACAACCTTCTTTTCCTATATATATTTATTTTATTTGATAAAAAGTTCTGACAATATGTATTAATTGCACTGTACCGATGTATCTTAATGTCATACAAAATACAATGGGGAGACGTGGTGGCATTTTAGTTATCGTGTTGGACTCACCACCGAAAGGGAGCGGGTCCGAATCCTAGCATCGGACCAGCCTGGGTCAGCTAACATGGTGTGCCCTTGGGCAAGGCACTTTACTCCAATTGCCTTGGCATTAAATAACCTACTAATGTTGATGTGCCGCAATGCACAAAACCAAATCATCAAAAATAACGGTAATACGATGAATGCAAGCCAAGAAATGAGCGATCATGGATTGATATCACTATCTGTCGGCATATATATATATATATATATATATATATATATATATATATATATATATATATATATATAACTATTTACGCTCGCGTAAGGGCATTTCTGGGAGGTGTGATTGGGTCTACAATTCCCGCCAGATATTACGCGTAATGCGCTGTCAAGGGCCAATACATTTAAAGTTTTGTATCACGTGTTCTGCCCAACCAATCGCAATGCTTTCGCGCCGTTTGAGCGCGGAGCGATTGTCTCTGCTAAGGACTTTGGCGTCAGTTGAACCAATTTCCTTCTCGGGTGCAGATGTGTTGTCTTGTTTTATAGAAATTTTTGTCTTTGTTTTAATTATGTACCCATATACTTTGACTTTGTAATTTTGTACTATTGACCTAACGAATTCTGTCTTTCACTCTCTGTCTTCCTTTTGACTTGATCAATGTCGTAAAGAGTAGGATGGTACATGCACATTTAATTTACAATCTCATCAAACACGTTAGCAAAAGAGACCTGTTTTCATTCACTTTCTTTCTGACAATAACTTACACCCCACTTCTACATGCGTAAGAACACATCATATATATATATATATATATATATATATATATATATATATATATATATATATATATATATATATATATATTCGCCTGCATGTATGACGTATGTCCACTATACTATCAATCTGAGAATGGATGCTCGTGTGAATCACTATTGGCACTCGTATGTTAAAATATAATCTTTTTAATTACACCTCTGTTGCCGTAGTTTGATATATTATCACAAAATTTACAATGCAGCGTTCTTGCTGAATGGATCAATGAAAACCAACATCCAATTCATGCAGAATTTAAGACAAGTATCGGAAGAGATGCCGCCATTAATTCTTACCACAGAAAATTACATTTTAATGTCATCTCTAACAAAATCTTGAACATTTTCTTATAGTCGAAAAAACGTATCCACAACACTCAAATCATCATCAACTCTCTAACATTTTCAAACATATTCATAGTTCTACATCATAAAGGCACTCACTCGACCCGCAATCCTCGAAGCATCCACAGAGTCCGGTCGTCCAGTCCCTGGATCCATTCCTGCTACCAACTAGTAACTTTGGACCCTGTGCAACGGGCTGATTTATGACAATTGTCGTGTTTACTTGGTTGCTTAGTTGATTCATCTTTGTGTGTCTTCTGCAGATGTTTCCTTTCAAAACAAATGTTTGATAAAAATGCCTGGTTTTATGCAAGGTTTTGAATCATCTGTATTTGCATTGGAAACTCACTTCATCTGGCTGTGGGACAAAATGCAAACGAATGCTTCGGCTGTGTATGCATATCTTTGTCATACATTAGAAATGTTTCTTTTTACCACAAGATTATTGCATGATAAAAACTAGACATGAAACAGGATTGACGTTATAGTGTCTTTAAAAACCCTAGACATGCAAAATGCAGCAAATCCTAAAATTAATAACCGTATTTTCTTTTAAGATATGATATCTATTACATAGTAAGCATAAAATCCCTATTTACATAATCAGATCTATTGCGTCTGTTTATCATATTATTTAGAAAACAATGGGAACATATGCATAGATGCTTCTTAAATCACTTGTTTTGAACTCGGAAGAATACAACTTTGCATCTTCAATATGAGCAAGATCTGTTCAGATATATGGCTTCTCAAACAGTCAGAATTATATCTAACTAGATTAAAATTTTACCCGATGTGGACCGCGCGCATCTTTACTGTGAGCAAGATCTGTTCATAAATATGACCTCTCAAATAGTCAGAATGTAACTAATCAGGGTTAGACCACAGATTCAGACTTTATTTGATGACTTGATAAAATCAGTATGTAACCATAACCCGACTGGCGATCCAAACAGTAGGTAGGCAGTGCAATAAATGCTTTATCATCGTGTTATTCTGTTCATATTCCTTAAGAAAGGCATACACTGCATGTAGATGCACTAGTTCTAAATTAAGTAATTGTAGACCAGATCCATATTTCCCAAGACATAGATATTTTCTTAGATAGAATTCATTGTATGCAATCAAAAAGTCCTTTTCGATAAACACTTTCACTGATTTTTTTTTATACAATATGTTGTGATCAAAAATTTACTTATCTGGTATACCGCATGACATCAGATCACATCACATTTATAGTTGTTTTTGTATTTTATTATTTTATAACAAGCGTTTATATTGTGTGCGTGACCTTTATCCGTGATTGAATGTAGATTTCGTGCCCACCCGAGTATTTTCATTTTTTTAAAGATGTTAACTTGAATTTTAAATCAAGACCTAGCCTTGATTATGACCGTAGAATGTTCTGGAAGCGAACCTGTTGAAAATATTTAATGGAATTTTTCGTTAAAAAAGACCTACATCCAGAGCATTGTTTTTTGTGTCAGAGGTCAGGTGACATTTTGTATATAAAGAACTAGGTAAAAAATTCTTCATTCCTGTTTTAATATCAGTGTGTTAACACTTTTATTTGTGTTCAGATATAATTTGAGAGAAATAATTTATTGACATTATTCATTGGAATTTCAAAGTGCTACTGACCCTTTGGACCAAACACTGCTTTGGGATTATTAAAGACGCATTCAATGACATTCTAGATAACATTATTCTGATACAGAAAGATAATTGGTACATCAGCACATTCAAAATTATTGGAACACATTCCTAACAGTCTATACGTTTGGAATTGTGATAGAACATTTAGGATTATTTGGGATTTAATTTACAATACTGTAAATTCCTTTTAAATATTCATTTTATATACTACGGAAATAAATTGTTTGTTGAATTTTTTAAATCTTTTTTGGTTTTGCTTTTTTTCTGTTACATAGTTTAAGATCGTAGAGTCGTAACAATAAGTAAGAGACTTTCGCCGATAAATCTGAATAGTCAACACAAGAATCTATTGACTTTACAAATATAGATCGAAAGATTTGACCACGTTCCACATTATTTCTTTTTTAACTAATAAAAATATATTACCAAAATTTATGACACTAACATTCTAGAGCCTAGATCATTTCCCAATAAATCGGTATAATCTTTAATATACACAATTCTTCTTCAAAGCAAGTTACTTCCATAATATGCTATTCATATCGTCAGAAATTGTTTGGACAAGATAGCTAGAATATATTAATTTACGAAAAGATTCCCGTTTAGCGTGTAGGATATCCGATAAATAATATCTATGAGTTAAATTTTGGGAGGTAACCAGTGTTAGGATTGGACAAACTATTGCATAATAACCAGTGTTAGGATTGGACAAACTATTGCATAACATAACAGAAGAGAATATAACTGTTATTAATGAAAGTAAATCTCAGGCCACATATATGTTTCATAAGGGAATACTCAACTGCTAAAATATTGTAAGGCGACGTCACTAACATATGTAGATACAAATCACATCATAGATCAACATTTGCAAGAATAAACATTCGGACGTAATGTGGGATCATTCTGGGTATATAAATGTAACATTGATTTGGTAGAGTATAATGTCTCTCACTGATTGTACAAAAAGTTGTAAGAGAGAAAAATATTATATCATTGTGAAGTATGGAAAATTTATGCTTCCAGAGATATCACAAATGTTATGATATTGCTTTTATTATTACAGTAACAAATTTGGCAAGAGTTTGGAGAATTTTGCGATTATTGGTGGCAAATAATGTTTGTAATTTTCCATAGATGGTTTGCGGTAATGGAACAGTTTTAGAAGTATACCCTTTTCTTTGTGAAATTTGGTACAAAATGAGCACATAACGGTAATAACACATAATGGTAATTATTCCCGATGTTATTTTTATTACAATGATTACATTTTCTTTCCTCAAACTGTGTATTGTAACAACGACCGATTTCAACGGGGCGTTTGTGATCGGAAGTCCTGAACTTTATCAATTGCAAATACTGATTCCAAGGTGACAGTAATGTGTAGATTTCCACACTCAGGTCGTCTTTTAAACAATGGTAAAATATCCCCTTGGAGGATAAGGTTGCCGACGATTGTCATTCCTGTATATAAAGGTCTTTTAAAGTTTTCTGTAATCATGCATTTTGTCCTTTCGGATTATTAATACATTCATAATATAGGAGGTCATGTCTCCCAACAGTTCTTTACTAAAACATCAAACCCGCCTCTCTTGCGGAGATCTCTTTGTTATCGATTTTTAGACCAATAAGGATCTCCACACAGTTCAATTGTATCAAACTTGTCTAGATTTGTTTCACAAACACCAAAAATATTATATTTTTGAATCAGTTCATAGAAACAATTGTAAGATGTTTACGCTTTCAGACGGCAAACATTTAAAGATACGCATTTGATATCTTTCTTTGATAGATCTTATATACCCAAGTTTTGAGTTTTATTTGGCATTCATGAGGAAACATCACTACGATCGTCCTTTGAACACTCCTTATACTCCTAAATGGTAATAGACACGCAACGGTCTGAGTCTCCGTCTGAATTCTCTGGTGGTTTATAGGAAGGTTCTGCAATTTCTTTCACTGGCCATTTTTGTTAGTTCTACATGTTCTTTGGACAGTATAGTTTCGAAACCCTTTTCTTCAGTATCTGTGATAGTTAGTGGTGTCATCTGCTACAAGTCATCATCACTTTCCACAATTCTGTCGTCAGATTGGACATCTGAGATTAAAACGGTTCTAAGTGCAACAACTTTTTGCTTGTCAGCATCGTCGTCATTATCTTCTCTAACGTCGTTGTTTCAGAATTAATCTCCACGGCCTGAGCGGCTTGTGCACCTTAGGACTCTTTCTCGTCCTTGATAGTTGGCAAAGGACCACGGGACACGCATATGTTGCTCAGTCTGCTTCTTCTAATAAAATGATGCCAATCTAGAAGAACATCTTTGTTTTACCATCCACAGTTAATTTCGCCGGAAACTAAATGGTAGGTTTTGATGGTGGATACTTGGTTTTCAGTAGTTTTAGCTCTCTCAACAACGATTTCCGAGCGTCTGTAATTTCTTGCGGATAATCGCCACTAATGCCAAGTTTGGTGTCCTTCAGTTTTAAAGCATTTGATAATATCAATTCAACATCCCGATAATCACGCAAGGCTGCCACCATTAGTCTGTGTCACAATGTAACATCACGGCTGATATGATTAATATGATTTCCGTTGCAAAGTACTTTCCATCGGTGGGTCATAATATATATTGCCCATTACACGGCACCTTTTAAATTCTTTATCGTCAATACGTCTACACAAGCCGTTTTCTTATTGGTGCAGCAATTTAAATTCATTTAAAATCTAATGGTTTCCTTCCTTAATTGAGATTGGGTTATATACTTTGACTAAACTTCTCTCAGCAATATATATTTCTCAAGCTGTTGTGCTTTTATCTTGTTGATAACCTTGTTCATTTTTATTGATACAATTGCTGATAAAGACCTTAGAGATCTTAGTGAATTGAATTGTTCTAATTCCTTTGTGTGCTTCTTTATAACGTTCATGTGTACGTTCCACGTGTTTTAGATGTATGAGGCCAATGAAGGCACTGCTGAGGCATTGCATTTTTACTTAGGGAAACTATTAAGACAGGGATGTATAAAATAGGTACTATTTACCATAAAAGTTTATAAAATCAGTAGTATGGACCATATTTTTCCAGGGTGAGTACCAAGACTTTTAGTTTTAACTTCTTCATAAACAAAAGCCATCCCCACCCAGCAATAAGGGATAAGAAAATTTAATATAACCCAATTACCAACATCGTTTTCTAGAATAATCCCAGAGCTCCACACCCTCCTAACAAAAATTTCACTTTCAAACTTCTAGACCACTGTGTTTTAAAGCTTAAAACTATGTATTAAATAGTATACATTAAAAAATGAACAACAAGCATGATGTCACGGAATTGTATAAATCCATTTATTTATTAAATACATGTGCTCCGGTTTCGTTTCTTGTATACAACGATACCCGAGGGTGATTTATGTATATTGTACAATATTTCGAAACAGTGTGTTCGCTTCATCTTATACCGCACGTGCGAAGTGCTTTCGATAGGAAAAACCGAATTCTTCTAGCGCACAGCGATGCAGGCTGCATCGTCTGTGTATAAATGCCTCACCCTAAGATGATATCTTCACATTACGGAACGTCTTGTCAGTAATCAGTCTACTTAGGGAATTGCACATCTTCAGCTGTAGAGGTATGTAAGTTATTTATTAATTTCTTATGTATATTATTCCTTATGTATATTGGAAGTTATAGCTATTGTACTACCACGTTTATTTTAGTATATTTTCTATATAGTTTCGGCTTGCGTGGTATAATGCAAATATTTTCTATTCGTGTTTGTGACTTGGCAAGAGCTTTATATGAGCAATATAAAGTTGCATTTTATTAAGAAAAGTTTAGTACCCTAGGAATCTTATTGGACACAGGTTCACTTCTGAACCTGTTTATTGTTTGGTAATGTTGTGCCGATAATGTAATTTGTATAGCTTACTGTATATAACGTCATTACGTGTTATCGTATATACCCGTGTCATGCATAGTACACGGTGTTAGATGTATTTTCAGTTGATCAGAGTAATCCATAGTGATCGTAGCCGACGTGGTACCAGCTGCAGAGCTAACCACAGAAGTTGACCATAGCAGCTGTAAAGCTGAACCACAGCAGCCGTAGAGCTGAGTGAACAGTGTTGCTGGTCGAGTAGCAGGTGATCGGGAGCTGCTGATCGAATGGGTGGGCTCTGATTGCTTGATTGACCAAGGAATTGAATGGTGGTCGGTGACAACCTATAATGCTGATTGCTTGATTGACCAGTGTGACTGGTAGCCAAGTGTGCTAGTGACGGAGTGTTTCGTGTTACTCCATGCATGCAATCTTTTAGCCGTGGGCTAATTTTGGGGTTTGTTATACCCAGTGTTTTGGGAGTGTAAAGATATTTTGTATGATATCTATCCCTTTGTTTTCATCATTTTACTGTCTGAGTAAAGTACCTCATTTTTCACTATTTGAGTGAATACATTTTACTATATGAATAAAGTACATCATTTTTTACTATTTTGAGTAAAATGCATCATTCTTTTCGTCTTGTGAAATTACTGTGAATCGTTCACCTTTGTCCTTGTACTGTGTAAGGTCATTTATTTGTATTTATATTTGCTGCATTATTAGGTTCGTGCGGCTTATGTTAATTTGTCCAATATTTGGATCTTATACACGCACGTATTAATCATAATTCTTTTCTCATTCAAGTCATACATCAATAAACATTGTATTTGTATCACCATCAAAAGTGTTCTGTTATAAATCCGAAATGCAACCCGGTTTTCTTGTTACAAATGGTGTCAGAAGTGGGATCATCTCGGATTTAACAGAGCACAGTTATTGTTTCATTATTCTTGTATGATCTTTTGTATGTTTCAGACAAGACGGTGAGGTTAAGTAGCCATTTAACATTACTTTATTTTTTGTACACATTTCACGTTTTTGTTGCCTTCTGAGAAGGAAAATATAGTTTGTTTGTAGTAATTATAGTAATTACACCTGTTGACATAATACTGTACTTTAGGTTGGTGGTATCAGATTTTTGAAATGTCATCAATGAAAGAACTTGTGCAACTAGGGAAACAGATTGGCTACGAAGGGGAGTCTCTGAGAAATTTTGTTCGTGAAGAACAGGCTAGGGAAAGGGATCAGAGGTTGAAGGAGAGGTAAATAGAAAAGGAGAAACTAGAGATGGAAAGGGAAGTCAAGAGAGAGTTGATAGCATTAGAAAAGCAAGCCAAGAAGGAGCAGATAGAATTAGAAAACAGGTCGAAATGGAAAGGATAGGATCGGAAATGTATGTATATATATATATATATATATATATATATATATATATATAGCAGTATATATATATATATATATATATATATATATATATATACAAAAGAATTCGTATACGCATGTATACATTTATACATATCCACATCCAGCTGCAAATATGTGCATCCCTGCCCGCATACACGTAGGAGAAAGGGAGGGAGTGAAAAAGGGTTATAATTTCCCGAGTCAACATTTCATTCAGTAATCACCTTGTTCCACTATCATAGCAATTACTCTGTTTCCCAATAAAATATGTTTTCACATGATTCCATTTAGTAAAACTATTGTACCTTGGATTTTCCAGGTCAGACTTATTTGCTTCAAATTTAAAACGAAATATCGAATCATTGTAGAGCTCTTGTAGGTTTGGTTTTTGTTTTGATATTTCGATCTAAGTATAACATATTTTGCTAGTAATAATTCTAGATTTTCAAAATTAGACTGTCAAGATTCATTTAAATCTCCATATTAAATAGGATTTTCAGAAATCTAGAAATTCTCTCCAATCTCAGTTCCACAAAAAAAAGGTAAAACCTGACCCCAAAAATGTTTCACAACAACACAGCTGTCAAATAAATGTTTCATCGTTTCTTCCTCACTATTACAGAAAGAACACTTTTTATCAGCTACGAAACCAATTTTGAATAGAAAACTGTTTGTAGTCAGTATGTTACGGTTAATTCTAAACTGGAGCCTCCAGAATTTTGTATCCAAAGTAATTTTATACGAAATGGAATATACCGTATTCCACCAATTTTTATCTCTAGGAATGTTTAATTTAATCAACAAAGGTTTCTTGAGCATTGGGACAATGTAATAATGACTTAATTAGACTATTATTTATCTCTCTGCATCTTTTTTATTTTTTATCTTCAATATTCTTCAGGAAAAAGAGGGTGCAGATTTTTTTTCTCATGTTGCAATTTAATCTTTTTAAATATAGTCTGATTGGACTTATAATACTGTAATATTGTGTAAACTGGGGGTGAAAATTGTATAGATCACAAAACCCCTCATATGATAAGTATAAACCTTGTTCATCTAAGAAATGATATATAAATTTTACCCCCTTCGACAGCCACGATCGATAAAAAACTGGTCTGTTGTTAATCGTTAAATTTTTAATTTGCCATTCACCTTCCTGTGAAATTTCAAGGAAGTTTCTATCTTTTTCTATTGTCATAAATTATGCCCATGCTAAAAAAACATCCGTCCAAAACAATTTTTTTAAAAATATTTTTGGCTAAGCTCGATATTTGCAAATCATGTAATTGAAGAAATGTGTAATAGGACAACTCGTATTTATCCAGAAAATAGTCTATTATACTTTGCCATTCAGAATGATTAGTCACCAAAGGCTTTAGCGAAGATAATTTAAAAATTTGATAAAAGATGCTAGATGTTTCATGCACAATCCACCTTCTTCTAGCTTATTCGTAAGTGTTGTTCTACTTATTTTTTTCAGGACCGTTCTTCCACATAAATTTTAAAAACACTTTTTCCATTTTCTTAAGAACATTTACTGTAGGATTTGGTAACTTTAAGAATAAATGTGTCACTTTTGATAAGGCCATTGATTTTATAACAACAATTTTCTCATATATTGTTAATTTTCTTCGATTCCATTCCCCAACCAGTTTGTGTACCTTTTGAATTTTGTTTTCAAAATTCATATCTACAATGTCTTCTGCATTTTCAGATAGCTCAACTCCTAATAGAGAGTAATTTGAAACCCAGTATAATTCTAAATCTGTACACATCTGTGCCTGCGAATTCTTGAATGCCCCATTTTTAAAAACTTTTGCTTTGTTGATATTCACCTTTAGTCTCGATATTGATGCAAATGCGTTTAATGTTTCTACTGAGGCATACAAAGAATTCTCCATCTAATAGGAACGATGTGTCATCAGCATAATGAACTTGTTCAATGTTGAAACATAATACATTTAAAGGTTTAATTCCTGTAGAAACAGCCATGTAAAGTTTTGCAAACACTACGGTTTTTCTGTTTTATTTGTTTGTCTTGTCTATGTTTTGTATATGCCTTTGAAAAAGACTCATTAAGAGTCGAAAGTGCTCAGGCTAGTTAGAACTAGTTTTGCACTGTTCGTTGTCAGTTTATTGCATTGATCTTAATCAATACGTGACATACGTGATCCCTTGCTGGATCCAGTGCACTTGAAAGGACTGTTATTCGCCATATAACTTGTATTCTTTATATATATATATATATATATATATATATATATATATATATATATATATATATATATATATATATATATATATATATATCCAATATTTCATTTGCTCACCAAAGTTAAGGAAAGAAAGCACTTCCTGTATAAAATTCCAAGAGACAGAGTCAAAAGCTTTTTCAAAATCAGCCTGTAAAATTATACCATTCATATTATTCTCTTCTATAAAGCATATAGGATAACGTATCAGTTTAACAACCTCCCTCTTAAAAGTAATAAAATAATGTAAATGTACTTGAAATGAATGTTGTTAAAATGTAAATTAATCAGATTGCCTTACCTTAAACTGAAGAACAGCTATGAAACAGACTGTGCAAATACCTCAACAAAAAGACTATATGGAAATCGTTCTGGAGCACAAACAGAAAGATAAAGTCGCTAGCTTACCACATTGATGACATCATCGTCATTAGAATCAGTAGTATTGAAGTTAGGTATCACAGGCCACCTTCTATGGTGGTTTACTTCGTGTTGTTCTTCTATTCAATGCTATACATGTCAAAATTGTATTTTGAAACAAGTCACTACTTATTAAAAAGTCCTTGACCAACTGAAGAAACTTACATTCACATTTCGCTTCAAGTGACCCTTTCAAACTTACTTTGCATGATGGTCCAATTTTAAATGCATATCTTTATTTGGAAGATCGTGTATGATATGATGACACTGTATCGAGTGACGAATGATATATACACAAAACTGAATGCGTGTTTTGTTTTGAGTGGACGATTTTGGTATAACGTTGTGATTTATCAAATCCGTTAGACTAAGACATCGTCGTAATTTTTTGTTTTGTTTCCGGTACACGGGTATGATTTTATATTTATTAATTAACCCCT
The DNA here is from genome assembly GCA_016617855.1 of Megalonaias nervosa. NCBI lineage: Eukaryota > Metazoa > Mollusca > Bivalvia > Unionida > Unionidae > Megalonaias > Megalonaias nervosa. The sequence continues at coordinate 16,024 of JAECUM010062596.1, forward strand.
TTCTCACGTCTGATATGGATTAACGATTGAATATCTGGATTTAACTACAGATCAACCAGATAAGATTAAATAGGTCTGTCATAAAAGATATTGCCGATTCTGTTTAGTTAGCTCTTTTCATAGCATTTCTTCAGATTTCATACATCAACATCTACCCACTCCACCCGTCCAATAAGAAATAATATAATATTACCCTACAATCCAATATGATGAATCCAAAATATCCATATCCATACTATCCACAGTTTGTTCGTTAAACTCCTAAACCACTGTCCCTATTTAGGAACCCAAACAACTAAAACTGAAAACTATTAATTACACTGTATATATTAAACAATATTGACTGCACATTAAAACCCCTAGCTCTAAGATTGTAACTCTTACATGTTTTAGTAGAGTGAAACGTAGTTACTCAATCGAACAAAATTGTAAGCATTATGCAATAAATGTTAACAACTGAAAAATAAACATGAAAAATTATACCACCAGCTTTTAGGCCACTAACTGGCTAGTTAAGTCTTTAAGTCGCAATTTTGTTTATTTAATTAAAACTGACGTACTCTGATAGCTAATATTCAATAGACAACAAGCAGTACAGAGTGTAATCCATTATTTTATATAAAGCTTTTAAGTACTATAACCTATACAAAATAAAAACGGTTAAACTAAAAAATAATAGGCATCAACGTAATGGATAAAACAATATTACTTATTCGATTATAATTGTATACAAACAATACAAACAGGTGTACATTATGAAAATCTATCACAGTGATGTAGTCGAAGATGTAAAATCCCACTGAAAGAAAAACCCAAGTAAAACATTTATGGGGAAATTAAACTCATTATCCTTAAATGACAAAAAAATATTAAATTTCATTTATGTAATAAACAGTGTTTACTAAATAAAATTTCAAAATATTTTGTCTCATTCTCTGTGTGAATTTTGACTCATTGGATCAGCAACCAAACTTTTATAACTGCTTAAAATCAAACATGTATATTAAACACAATAAACCTAAGAGACCTTCAAGATTAATCTTGAATAAAAATACACTTTACCCTATTTGATGATGATTTATACTTTAGGGAGGCGTGAGTGATTTAGTAAACTTCACTTACGCAGTTGTGGGTGCAAGTCTTCAAACATTAAAGCAAAGTAAATATAACCAATGACAACCAATGATAACATTCAATCCATTCCTTGCGACTGTCGACTCCAAAAGTCCTCAACACATGTGCAGGGTTTGATTTATTGGGTCCATAAAAATTGTTTAAAAAAACTAGATGAAGAAATGCAGGTGCATCAAGTACTGTGGGTGGGTAAATATTCTAAAGAGAAACCTGGCAAGCTATGTCCAGTCGATATTTAATATTAAATAATCTAACGGGTACTATAACACTACAGTGGACATCTTCATACATCAAACAGTGACCTTTCCACCACAAACCGTTGAGAACTCTCTGAGATTACCTTTAACGCTTGCATACTGTTGATAAACGTATCAGAAAAGTATATTGTTTTTATAGATATTCAAAATCATAATATGAATACGTGTGAGGTGAAAAACGTTGATTTGGTCTCATAGAGAAAGTGTTCTTCATTTTAAAAGTGGGAGCGCAATAAAAGCAACAGTACAAACGTGTTTTTTCCTTCAATTGGTTCAGATTTGTAAATTTTTACAAGAGAGAGAGAGAGAGAGAGAGAGAGAGAGAGAGAGAGAGAGAGAGAGAGAGAGAGAGAGTATGGGAAACTCCTCCCCAAGACTGAAAGCCATCACCCTAAATTTGTTATGTTTGTAATGCTTATTTTCCTCATATTTTTTTTTTTCAACATTTCTTAAAAGAAATATCGTGCAAATATTTCAAATGAAGGTTGCTCAAACTCTAATTTGATTAAATTGTCTTACCTTAGACCAAAGAACGGCTATGCAGTAGATCATGCAAACACCCCAACAAAGAATGACTAGTTGGTAGTCGTTCTGGAGAACAAACAGGAAGAAAAAGCCGCCAGTTTAACTCATTGAATGACGTTATCGTCATAAGAATCAGTAGTATGGAAGTTAACTGCCTCAGGCCACCTGCTATGATGTTTTCCTTCTTGCATTTTTCAAAGTAATGTGGAGAAAATAGACTAAATTCAAACTTTAAATTATGTTGGAGCAGCTTTGTTTCACTCTGCTGCTATACAAATAACAAATTAAATTGATCCATTCTCCATAGAGCTGGCAGATTGCAATGAAACATAAGTCACAAACACGAGCAGAAGCCTACAACGCGCCACTTTGATACTTATATTTTTGTATTCTCACAATGACCAGCCTAGTGTAATTCTCTGACTACTGCAAGAGGACAATTATAAAATTTACCACGTGACGCCAGATGATGGGAGGCTTAATAATATTGTCATGTTCTTACACGAATGCGTATTTCAAAATCAGCGATTGGAAAACGATTCCCACTTACTGGCATTTCCCTCTTTTATATAATATTTGTCAAGCTTCTATTTGGTAATAAACCACTACTTATTAAAAAGTCTTTGACCAACTGAAGAAACTCATGTTCTCAATTCGCTTGAATTGACTCTTCAAAACTTTATTCTGTATGATGGTCCGATTTTTAAGTGCATATCTTTATCAAGAAGGTCGTATATGATATGATGACACTGCATCGAGTGACGGATGATATATACACAAAACTAAATGCGTGTTTTATTGTGGATTGACTGAGTGAACGAATTGGGTATAACGTCGTGATTTGTCCAGGCAGTTGGACGGAGACTTATTCGTAAGCCATATTAAACGAGGTCTGTTTTATGTGTCTCCTACACGTGTGCGGTTTTCCATTTTATTAATTAATTGTAAATTTCCAGTTTAGTCAGAGCAAATGACTATAATTAATATAGACTTTAGATATATTTTACAAATTTGTTAAATGACCATCTGTTACTGACTTTATGTTTCCTCTTTTCTAATACACTTTATGCTATCTTGTTTTTTCATTTTGTGGTTTGCTGATTCTTATTTCATTCTCTTCTTATGGAAGGATAAAGCTGGTAATATTTCCTTCTTGAGATAAACATCTTTCTAAAAATTTATTTGATCTATTAATTTCCTTGTGAAAATCAATATTTCTCACTTCAAAATCAATATGTGTTTCTCCTTCAGCGTTTACAGTTCTTCTAACTCTGCTTCATCATAGTATATTGTTGCTTACCTGCTTGTTTCTTTTTGTTCTAATGCTTCATTTGTTTTTACTGTTCACCTTTACACTTTCTTGGGAACCTTTTTGTCAATTTTTGGATTCTATATATTTCCTTCCCTTGTCGAGTCTAAAGACTTCAGAAAATTACTTCCGCATTTTTTGGCTAGCTATATCATTTGGTAATAACATTTTATTTGGAATATCCTTATTAGAATTTGTTTTGGTTCCCCATCTATTTCTTTGGTACCTTTAGTATCTCAGTGTGTGCTCCTCGTGGATTAACTCGGGTTTAATTGGTTTATATTAATGTTCATATATTTCCAACCCATGTTTAATAAAACTTTAATTTTCGTCTGACCTTTTTGAATGGAAAAGAACCTGGAGAGCATTCAAATATCGGACAGAGCCAAACAACGACAAAAAGCAGAACTCCCGTTACAGCAGGCAGGCATATGGAAAGAAACGGCGTGCGGTATTCCTGAAATGTACTAACTTCAAGATATCTTGGCTCTACACTACACGGTGACATCGTACCCTGAAGTGGTTCGCGGACCTCTGGTGTTTTGATGACCCGATTTCCCAGACTGAAAATACAGTCACGTCAATCATCATCAAGAACATTTCGATGCCATCACCAGTATCACTGGATTTCTCGGATATAATTATTATTGTGAGAAAGGTGACAAAGATTTTTAAGTCTCGGGCAACAAATTCATTGCGGAGAGAGATGTGAGTACTATTTAGCTTCTAAATCCTTCAGCTCCGAAAGAAACAAACTAATTCATTGCTCTTGTTGCCATTGATCCATTGTCAGTCCTACAGGCTAGCAACAACATCGCATGACGCAAGGTCGACAGCAGAAACGTGCTTACCAATTATTGACGTTTTGCTCTACCTGTGGACAATTCGTGCGCAAAAGAACCTCAGGGCTCACGTTTGTCTCCACTGTAGCGAGATTCCAGGAAGGCGTGAAAAAAGTCTGTTGAGGATCCAACATTGTTCCCGAATTTGCTCAATGGATCTTAGACCCTATGGACTACACTTGGAGCCAAGAGGATATTCAACGATACGGAGACTGCAGTCGCTATGCCACGGTGGTGGCTCACAATTTCTAGGAATTCGATGGACAATATATGCTGAAAATACTGTTCAGAACAATGTACCGAATTCCCTCAAGTCACCATGAACGGAGCCAAAAGCATCCACATGTAGGTGGGTCAAGTGCAGTTTAAATATTCAATGAGTTGGTTGTGAATTCCTTTTGGTCGAGTCCCTAAAACATTTGTAATGACAGAAATGGCCAAAGGGTACTTTACACACTTTTTGAATGCCGAAGCCAATCAACATGCAGTTCTGCCACATTTGCCTGATACTGAGTATTACGACCCAATAATATGCACACCGAACAGTTAGAAGCCTTCTACGCTTGGTACCGTTCTCACGCTTATTACCCTTCGATTTTCAAAATGAAACGTTAAAGTATTGCCGATCCGATGTGGACAATTTACGCCGTTGCTGTGGTAAATTTCAACAATTGTTTATGAAGCACGGAGGGATAGATCCTTTTAAGGAAGCATCTACTATCGTCAAAGCGCGCTCCATAGTGTATCGCAAGCGATTCGTGTTCGAGAACACACTAGCCATCATACGCTCTCAAACTTCCCAGTGCATCAAGAGTGTATACTCGGCCAAAGTTCCGTGTTGGTTAAATTTCTTGTGAGCCAAAAAAGACAACTGGATCCAACATGCAAAAACCGCACGAGGAGAAAAGCCAATTGAAGACCCAAAGATCGTCTCCTGATTTTATGGATGCTCATTTCACGGATGCCCTATATGATGCCCTATATGGTACCCTCAAACGAACGTACGTGAAAACTTACAAACGACGCCTGAAGTTAAAGCAACAAGGATACCGAGTGACAGAAACGTGGGAGCATGATTACGATCGACATTTCAAAACCGATCCCGAATTTAGAGGCATTGCAGAAAGTTACTACGTGGTGAACGTGAACATCTGAACCCTAGCGACAGTTTATTTGGAGAACGAACGAATGCCACACGCTTGCTGTACAAAGCGGACGAATCTCAAGGAGAAGAAATCAAATACCTCGACGTGTGTTCGATGTATCCTTGGGTTCTGTAAATACTGTTGCCTTCCAACAGGACACCTTCAAAAGTTGACAGAACACGTTGACGTGCAACGCATTCGTCGATACGAAGGCTTGATCAGATGCAAAGTCTTACATCCCACAGAATTGTACCATCCCGTTTTACCACCTCATTGCCAAAAAGGCTTTTGTTTCCTTTGTGTTGTACCTGTGCCTAAACCTGTAATAAGACCAACTTTGTCATCACACCGAGGAAGAACGCGCTTTGACAGGAACGTGGGTCAGCGTGTTATTGTTTCGTGTTATTGATTTGGGATACCACTTCTTAAAAGTCCACGAAATTAAGCACCTTCCAAATACAGAAAACTATGAAAAGGGCGACGACTCCCAGAAACGAATTTTCTCGGGCTACGTCAACGTCATTTTGGTACTCAAACAAGAAGCCAGCGTCTATCCCTCCTGGTGTCATACTCCGGAAAACCAATAACAATTCAAAGGGAATACCGTTCCGTGGATGGCATCACTTTAGACCACGTAGAAAATAACGAAAGAAGGCTCTCGTTTGCCAAAGTCACGCTGAATCGCTTGTTGGGAAACATTGCAGAATGGTCGTATTTACCGAAGACAGAGTACTTGGCAGATCCCTACCGCTACAATACTCTGGTGGACGACAAAAGAAAAGGAAGGAAACACGTAGACGTCGTTCGCGAAGACTTTATCTTGGTCAGTTACGAAGAAGAATCAGACCTTGTACCTCCCGACGAGCTTGGAAATGTCATTATTGAAGCCTATGTCACCGCCAATTCTCGCTTAAAATTATGCGAAAACTTAGACTTGATTGGAGATCATGCTCTGTACTTTGACACGGATAATTGTATCTACATTCATCACCCTGATTAACCTCACCCAAAAATCGAAGGGGATTGTTTAGGGGTATGGATGGAGGAGCACCCCGAAGACAAAAGTTTGAGTTTTGTTAGTGGTTGTTCCAAAAATAACAGCTACCATTACCGAGACCAACTGGGAGAAAATGCAAAGTCAAAGGGTCGGCGTTGAACTATTGAACAAATCAAGTGGTGTACTTCGGCGTGCTGAAAGAAGCAATACAGTCTGGAGATGATTAACACTTTAGCGTGACCACTTTGGAACCGCACAAAATTGTAAGCTTAGAAAACACCTAATCGTCTGTCGCCATCTGAAATAAAGTATCAAAACATATACCTAAAAGAGTGCGACTTTCAAACCACAACACGTTACCTTACGGACACGCCGATATACACCAGTATAAAAAGGGAAGACTTCGAAGATCGACACTTCATTATGACTACAAACGCAGAGCTGGAAACATTAATCGTTCTACACAGGCACAAGTTCAAGTTCAGTGATAACCTCCAGACCACTGTACTTTTAAGTGACATTCATATGAAGAACTATGCTATGCTGATGTGCTGTATAAGAAGAGACCAGTGTGCACATATCAATTTTCATGAGTTATAGTGTTATAATGAGGTGCTGTATAATCAGGGACCAGTGTACTTTGAGTGATATTCATGAGTTATAGTGATATAATGAAAAGTGCTGTATAATCAGGGACCAGTGTACTTTGAGTGATATTCATGAGTTATAGTGCTATAATGAAAAGTGCTGTATAATCAGGAACCAGTGTACTTATAGTGATAGTGCTATAATTAGGTGAAGCATAGTTAGGGACCAGTGTACTCTGAGTGATATTCATGAGTTATTGTGCTATAATGAAAAGTGCTGTATGATCAGGGACCAGTGTACTTATAGTGATCGTGCTATAATGCGGTGCAGTATAGTTAGGGACCAGTGTACTTAGAGTGATAGTGCTATAATGAAAGGTGCTGTATAGAAAGAGATGTTCTTTGTGTACCACCCTAAGGATGCGAAAGCGATGGTACTCATTACTGTATACATTGCCTCTTTACTGGTTTTCATAGTCAACGTGATAAACAGCGTGTGCCACCCTATGGATCACATCCATGACTGTGCAAACAACTCGGAATATTACCGCCACCTCAATGAAATGCGCCCGTGAAAGACGAATACAAGTTGCCTCTGGCATTGTCTGGCGACTGCGACTTTGAAAGTCGATTAAAAAGTTCAAGGGTAAATGGCCTAAATATATCGAAGGCCCTACACCCGAACAATTACCTAGAGCTGGAATTATCTACTTGGATGAAGAAGACAAAGTCAAGTGTTTTAGTTGTGGTGTGTCACTTCACGAATGGGAGCAGAAATGCACGGTTTACCTGGAACATGCTCGATAGTCTCCGTACCGTCACTAACTTCCTTTCGTGGGACACAGGTAATATATCTCGAGCCTACTTTTGCATACCATGTTGTTTAAGAAACCAGATTTGCTATGAATAAAAAGTTGTACAACACAATTTACTCACTGAAGCTTAGTCTTTAATCCAAATTTGAAATGTAATATTCAGAGATTGACAAGAGAATTGCAAAAAAAGATAACAAGAGAATTGCAAGAAAAGATGTACAAAAAGGTTCGGACCTGCCTAAAGGCAATAAAAATATCTCCATTTGTGACTGTAGAACTTTTTTGTCAAGAAATTCACATGAGGCAAATAAAGTGAATAAAGAAATTAGATTTCTCTTAGTCAAGACTCTGTTCCTAAGAGCCTACATCTTTAAAGTGCCTACATTACAAGAATTCATTGACATTCTTGAAAGATAACCTCATCGATATTAGTCAGAAGATAATCTCTACATCGATGTCTTCAACTTTGCGACAAAAGTATGAATAACTAAGGACATTCAGAATCTAGCCGACGTTGATATAAAAGCTTACCACCAAGCCACGACCTTTATCACCAGTGTTACAACAAATTCCGTAGAAGTCGGTGACTATGTTTAGACTTTGGACGATTACCAAAATCTTTTGCAACATATGTTTCCATTGAATTATGGACGCCATGTGGTGTTAATATATATATATATATATATATATATATATATATATAT
>JAECUM010062597.1:0-10921 GCA_016617855.1 Megalonaias nervosa
ATATGTACACGGTCGTCATGTACAGGTTGAATGGATCATAAAATTCTAGAATCAGTCTTCCAGAAACCTCCATCTACCGCAACGCTTAGACTTCAGAGAATGGTTTTAAGACTTCACAAGTACAGTTTTGACTTATCATATTGTCCTGGAAAAGAATTAAAATTGTATCAGATAACTGTCCAGAGCATACAGACAGACACATGATATGAACATGGATTTTTAAATCGAGTGCTATGTACACATCATCATATCCTATATGGACATTGCAGATACACAGTTAGAAGCAATAAAGACTGAATTAAATTTGATAAGAAAATGGCAAAATTACGAGAAATGATTGAAAAGGGATGGACAAGTGATAAACTTCTCGTACCCTTTGAAATCAGAAACTTCTGGAACTGCAGAGATGAACTTTCTAAAATGGATGGATTAGTTCTAAAGGGAGAAAAGACTGTAGTACCAGAAGCTCCACTGAAATGCTAAAAGAGTTACACAGAATTCACATGGGCATTGAAAAGACAAAGCAAAGAGCAAGAGACATTATGTATTGGTCTGGCATGAATGCACACATTGCAGACACAATATCGAATTTTTCTACTTGCCAGGAATACAGAAAGTAACTAAAAAAGAACTATGGTTCTCTAAACAACCTACTGCACCATGGGAAATGGTTGCAACAGATTTATTTATGTGCGATAAATAAAACTATGTCTTGATATTAGACTATTGCCCCAAATAATTTGAAGTTGCCAAGTTAGAAAATATACGAGCAGGCACTGTAATCACACACACACACACACACACACACACACACACACACACATGCAGAGTCAGTTTTTGCAAGACATGGAATACCACCAGAAGTAAGGAGTGATAATGGTCCACATTTCAACTCAAACAAATATGCTCAGTTTGCAAAAACCTGGGGATTCAAACACACTACATCAAGTCCGAAGCATTCACAGTCTAATTTCTAATCAGAAGGAACCAATCAAACTGTCAAAGGTATTCGCACTAAGACAAAGAAAGATGGAAGAGACCCATTTTTGTGAATAGTGGAATACCCCAATTGATGATATAGGATCTCCGACACAAAATTCTGGTGAGTCGAGGACTTCGATCAACTTTGCTTACAAGCAGCATACAGCTACGTCCCCAAAACGAAGAAACAAAAGAACTTCGAAACCTGCCTATTGGAGACAAGTTAAGAATCAGAAGACAATATCCTTGGGAACTAAGCTTTAGTCGTTAGAAAAAGTAGCACTCCAAGGTCGTGTGATGTGCAAACTCAGGATGGTGCTACATACAGGAGAGACCGAAGACATCTGTTAAAAACAAAAGAGACATTACCAGATATATATGACACATACGAAGACACTAACAAGGTGATCACCGAAATGAATGAGAAGACGCCATTAGTTATGAATAAACCAAAGCAGAAGGGATGTTTAATACAAAAGCCGACAAGTTAAGGCGATTTTGTTATGTGAATCATATAATGTTCCTGAAATACATTGTGTCTTGTGAATATTAGAAGCTGGAAGTGGTAAGGGGCATGATACTACCTCTGTTATATTGCATCAGCTTATGTAGTGATAGCATATGGATTGAAGAAAAAATTAGGACGATATATTTTAGTGGCAATACCAATTTATCATCATGTGCTTGTTTTTATGTGAGTAACGATGATTGTGATTGTTATTGGGCTAAACTTTTATTTTAACTATATTTAGTGAAAAAAAAAAAATCACCTCTACTAGGAACTATATAAAATACATACTTATGTGTGAAATACAACTTTGTCAAGTTTGAATATGTTAACAAAATTATTAAAAACAAAAAGGAGAAAATGACTGTGTGAATAATTATTATATATATATATATATAAAAAGTACAAAGCTCATTTGTAGATAGTGTTGTGGTAATATACGGTTTAAGAATTTGTTGATGCAAATGATCTGACAATTACAGGTCACAATTACAGGCTCCACACTCAGTTGTAACCCTATATGCCTTATGTTAACATTAGCACGAGAAACTAGAGTGTGTGTTTCTGTTTTAGTCAGTTGTAGTCTAGGCATTAAATAGTTAGATCAAATTTAGCAAAATATAACATCTTCAGAATAAATTCGTATGCAGCAGCCATCTTCAATACAGTGATATCGTTAGAAACTGTTGGATTTGAATGAAGAAAGTCATGTGCCGACCCTGAACCATTAGCCATCACGGAAATGCACGAAATAAAGAAAACATAAGAGGTTTCTTTCTTAAACAATATTCCATTCATATTGCTCAAAAATTCATATTGCTCAAAAATTAGTTCTTCTGTCAGCTGTCTAATTATTTCATATTTGTTTTCAAAGATAGTTAAACTTATTTTATTAATCATTTATTAAATCTCCTTTTCTACTTAAATGTAAACATTTTTGAAATGTTTATTTTACACAAAATATTTGAATCTTCACCTAAGTAAATACACATTACAATGAGAATATTTTTGGATGAATATGTTTGAAATATTTTTTAATAACAAGATATATTTAATTTTATGATATATCCAAATTTTAATTAATTTATTTACTATCAATTATTTATTTCATAAATTATTTATTCAGTTGAAATAGTTATATTTACAATTAATATTGTATTTTGCAATATGTTTCTAACATGTGTGGTTCCCTGCATGCGGCTGGAACTGAATCGAAACATTTTGTTTAAGGATGTTGCACAAAACTTTTTGTTAAATAGATAGTAACCATGGAAACATTTTGTTCGGGGCGGGGAATATGTTGCAGTAATTAAGGCTACTCTAAGCTGTTATATGATACCTGAAGGCACAGTTCAATTTATGCTACAAAGAATATTTTAGAGGTAGGGAAGACGGGCATCATGCATGAACTTGGAATGGCCGTCATAACTGAAATATTACTCCAAAAAAGTCATGTTGTTGATCCCTTTAAGACCTTTTCTAGCTCATAATAAACTTTTGACCTGAATAATAATGTTGGTCATCCGTCGAGTTCAAAGATGACTATAACAGAACTAACTGATTTGGTTTCTGTGAGTACGCGAGTGTCTCCTCAGGTCAATTTATGCCTTGAACTATCTGTAGCACACATATCAGGATATACCGCTTAGGCTTGCTTGATTGATAGAGGAAAGACTGCAGTTCTGAGATTTACTCTTACTCGCGCTTCTGCATTGCCTCTACAATTCTTCTCAGTTCAACGTCTGCAGCTTCAGTATGGATGAGTCTGCCCCAGGAGGAGTAATCCTGTGCAAGACCTTCCTAGGACTCAGGGTCGGTGTTAAAGTCTTTGAAGGATAATTTGAGGGAATCCGTGAAGAGTTCCTTCTTACCACCCTGAGATCGCTTTCCCTCATTCAGCTCGCTGTAGATCTTATTTGGTAGTCCCTCCTTCTGACATCCTGGTGACGTGGCCTGCCCATCTCATCTGTGATTTCATGATCAGAGTGCAGATGTTTGAAAATCCTGCACGTGTGAGAGCCTCCTGTCTATTACAGACACTGGCCATCTTATCCTCGTTTTGTTATATTTTAATTATTTTTTTGTGTGTGCTTTTTTTCAAATGTGTGTGGGTGTTGGTGGCATGGTGTGAATATGACCACTTACACAAGAAAACCTAAATATTTATGAGACCATTGTTCAAAAAATTGAATAAGTTTTTAAATGGTAAAACTACAAGGAGATAATCATAGTATTCGCATGAAATATCTTTGATGGATAGATCTTGAACATATATAATAACATAGTGCATTCTTTGTTGACATTATGATGGAGACACCAATGCGACTCCACACCATTGAAAAATTTATTTAATAATCCATAAATGTGATTGTTTTGCTAAGTTAAATTATTTTGGATGTGTAGTAATTCACTTCGTTGAAAAAGAAATTACATAACTTTTTGCGTTGCTCTTCTTCTTCTCAAGAAATAAATCTTCTGAATAAATTTGAAAGACTTTAAATGTTGAAGGATATAATTACTAATGTCACCTTATTGCATACATAAATCCCAACCGTAAATATACAATATATGTACAAATTGCAGGAAATGTTGCCTTTATGTGTATTTCAAATGATCTTGCAAAGTGTAAGATCTTTATTGCTATGAATATTTTTCTATTTACTTATAGTTTGGTGCATTGAAATTATCTGACACAAACTTGACTTCAACACAATCAGACCAGACGAGCTGAATGGCAACTTAAGAAGTTTTCTACGCTGAGGCCAACCCAAATTTTTATCATCCAGGGTCACAAAAATGCCAGCTGATCAGGCGCAAGAATATTACAAGAATTCCTTGAAAAACGTTCGTGCAGCCATAAACAGATACTTGAAGGTAAATGGAAAAGATATTGACATTGTCAAAGACAAAGAATTCAAAAATGTTAATTCAATGTTAAATGCAAAACTGAAAATGAATTTAAAATCGGGTATTTCAAGGCCAACCCAGCACTACCAAGTAATTTCACTAGAAGAATTAGGAAAAAATCAATGCTTATCTTCAAACATTTGACCCTGTTGCCCTTCGAGTCAGAATATGGTATCTGCTGGCTATTCATTTTGTGACCAGAGGTATATAATTTCACCATCAACTGACCCCAGCTTCCTTAAAATTTGAAAATGATGAATCGGGCATGGAGTACATTACTCTAAATCATGAAACAGTTCAAAAACCCCACAAAAGTGGTGTTGATGAGAAGCTTCAAAAAACGTCAGACAAAAGAATGTATGCAACTGGCACAAACACTTTTCCAGTGAAATCTGTAACATTTTCCTTCAGAAATATGACAAAGCAGCAAAGGCCTTATTGACGCAGTGCAATAAAGAATCACTAAGATCTCCTGAATTCGCTGACAGACGGTATACTTGTGAACCGGTCAAATCACAGCAATTCTCCTCTTTCATGCCAGACATCTGCAAGAATGCAGGAGTGCAATGCTATACTGGTCACTCACTCCGTGCAACAGCAATTCAAGCTATGAGTGATGCTGGGTTCGCAACCAGAAATATTTCGTTTATAACAGACCACAAACGTGAGGAGTCTCTAAAAATATACAGTCGAAGACCTAGCACTGAACAAAAACAACTCATTAGTTCAGTTTTGGAAAATATGGCTAATGATGGTCAAGCTCTGTCTGTATCAGACCCTAACACCAACCCCCATTTCACTTCAGATCAAAGTCAGCAACCATTGATAAACTCTCTAATCCGAAGTTCAAATACTCTAATCGCACAGTCCTTCCATCACTCCAGTACTCGACCATGCAAGCAAACAAACAATATGGCCGGTTTTGCGAGCAACTCTACCTTTAACAACTGCACATTTCATTTCACAATAGATCACTGAAAGGGTCTTGTTAAGTATTAACGCTGTTGAAAATTATATAAAATGTTTTTCCTGTATAAAATTTATTTAATTGTTACTTTCATTTTGGTAAGGGATAATATCATCTTGTTCATATTTCCACGTTGTTCAATGAAAAAATCCACAATGATTTAAGGTTTGCTTGAAAATTTCCTTTAGGACGCTTGTGTTTTCCGTATCAGCTGTTATTATCTAAAGTCATGGTCAGCTGACGTAGCAGATAGTACTGACTATAACTGAACAAGAATAGCCATTGCCTAATATGTAAAGCATGAAGTTTCTGAATAAACGTAACTGTGACAGTAATCAATCTGTTCTAGTGATTCTGTACAGGTTTTGTATTATGGGGCGATGTGAAGCGGCGAATGAAAGGAAAGTACGTGCTACTTAAATTCGAATGCATTGTCGATGAAATACATTGATTTGACGATAGAAAGGACGAAATTGGAATTATAAGGAATGATAAGGATATATGATCATTTAATCCTATAATATTTTCTGGTGTGTAGTGCAACTTAGCAATCTCTCTCTCTCTCTCTCTCTCTCTCTCTCTCTCTCTCTCTCTCTCTCTGAGGTACTATGTTCTATTTTAATAAGTATAGTTTATAAAGGAGAATGTTTTTCTCCTTGTATTTTGGGGATTTTACCCTTGTTTACGTTAATCTTGGTTTTATATGCCTTTCTAGGAGTTTGTCTTCCTGGGTTGTTGCCTTTACCATTATTGCCTTTACCATTATTGTTGTCTTTACCATTATTGTTGCCTTTACCATTATTGTTGCCTTTACTGTTATGCTAGGCACTACATAAACCGAACTGCTGATCTGATGTTAAACACCAGAATACAAACATATATTCATAGCTATGTGCTGTTGTATACGCAATAAGTTTTCAAGCGTGCATTTCCTTATTTCCGTGCACTTATCAGAAACACTTAGAATACAGTGTCTGGCATGTTGGTCTGTTTAATGTAATTGACATTTTGTTGGTTATTTGATACTCGCTACTGATTCTACTGAATTTATCGTAGTACGTGTCACGTTTATTATTTATAAATAAATAACTTAATTAATTAATACCATGGAATTTATCAAAAATATTCATCACCGTCCTCTGATTTTATTTCAAAAGGTCCCAATTGGCTAAAGACCAAAAAGACGTGTGAAGCCTAATATCTTGAGATACATATGCGGTTCACAAGGTTGCATCATCAAAATCAGAATATTTTCCTACCTGCATTAATCCAGTTACCGAGACGCAATCAACTTAGACGACACTGTTCCTAGAGTTGTACTGTGTATCAAGAATAGACTTGATATGCACTAAAGGAAATGAAGAAACCTTGGTGTGTATTCATACGCAAAAGAGGTTCTTTGCGGGGGTTAAAGGAAGGGTGTTATTTGCTATCCATAAAATAACGTGTTTCATGAATATAACGTTTTCCATGAAAGAATTTATTTAAATACACTTTCAAAGACGATTGCCAACGCTGATTCGTCCATCTGAATATCTTACAAATCGCTACATTTTTGTCCAGATCAATATGTGTCATCTCTCTCTCTCTCTCTCTCTCTCTCTCTCTCTCTCTCTCACATAACTGACCTTACGCGAGATGATAGATCACGCAGCTAAAATCCGACAAACATGCAGTATTTGATAAAGAAATAAGTTTCAGCTTAAGTGATAGGTTTATTGAAAATGATTTGTATTATTCTTAATAATGTAAAATTTCAAAGTTGCATAAATTATACTGCAGTACACAATATCTATATTTGTAGTTCAAGTTCGTATAGTAATAATCTAAGTTTTTTATTTCCGTCAATAATAAAAAGAAATTTTAAAGCTGCTCGAGAACGTATTCATGTACAAGGAAATTCGCTCCAAAAGATGCTAATGTCTTTAGTATATAATCTTATCCTTATTAATTTTATCTGGCTTATGTTCTTGTTGCCTTGGAAACCAAATGAATTAAAAAATAACAAAATCATAAATAATTACTATTTAGAAGTATTCTGTTGTACCAAATAATTTTAAAGTTCTACTATATTCGTCAGACGGAATTTTGATCAATGATGTCTGTTGATGTAAACATTTAAATGCATGCTTAATATATCGGACAATAATTATCTGAAACCATTGTTTTTGTATTTCTTGATTATTACATTTTATTACCCTACACCTCTTTCAACCCAATGAGAAAGTAAAGAGTCACTCAAGTATCTGAAAGATCGAGACGATAAATCATTGTTTTGGGGACAAGTCCACATTAAAGTGTAGATTTTCAAACTTTAAAATAACACATTCTGGGGTTCCTATACAAGAAAAATAAGATACATCAAAGCCTGAAAGTTGGGCCCGGGGTGGGGGGTGGGGGGGAGGAGGGCTTCTCCACCCATATTCTAGAAACGTTTATTTTAATATATATTTTTCACTTCTTATTTTTCCTTCACGTCATCGTCGGGACATGCTTTTGTATATACTTTTGTGCAAACAAACTTGTTGTAATTGCCATCAATTGTTTTCATATTTAGCTGATCGTACACGCGACCACCCAAAAAAATTCTTTAGCCATCAAAGTTTTGTCTATGTTTCGGGGAAGGAATAAATCTTAATTCCTCCATTTAGACTTTCTGAATATCGACAGTCAAAATTACAAGGTTCCCACTGACTTCTTTTCACCCTTATCGATCGAGAAATCAACAAATCATTGCAAAAATTGTAAATACATATCATAATCAATTCATTATTGCCACAAACAGCTTGTCGGAGGAAAATGGCGGACTTAAGCAATACCTGGAGGTGTGTCTAATTTACACTCGCTGATTGGTTAATTGATCAGCATCATTGACCAGTGGCGATAGGTCAACTGAGCTGAGGGTAGCATATCCACAAACTATAGAGTTACAAAAATTTAAATGAACCATGAACAGCTGACCAATTGGATCACCATACTGGTCCAGATCGTTGCCTAATCGGATAGCCGAAGAAATGCTTAGCCATCTGAGTGTAGCATAGATTTACTATAGAACATGTATAAATTCAACATTTTATAACGTTTCAAATTTTCTCAATATTACTAATGAACATTGTTTCTGAACTGGAAATTATTTCAACATGAAAAACGCCAGTTTTAAAGTAATAGATGTGCAAAAGAGTAGCTGAGCATTCTCCGCCTTTCCGACAAGTCATTTGTAACAGATTCCAACAGAAGGACCAGGAGAGTAAAGCCCAGTATGTCGGTGTCTGCCGAAATAGAGATCCTGGATTTTCAGTAGTCCAGGAAATTTCCTCTCCACATGTCCAATTTGGTTGGTAACTGAGCGTCCCTTGAATACGCGTTTACGTTCGTGCATTAGAATGTTCGTGACTTACGAAAGACTGTGGTTCGTCTAGATTTTCGATGTAGACACTTAAAACTACCAAGCAATATTTAGTTATATTTGCTTCTTAGAAGACGGTTTACATATTTCTGATTCTAACTCTTCACCGTAGCCCCCACCCGACTCCACACCCTTTGGAAGCGAGGCCTGAGGTGGAAGTGTGAAGATGGACTCCTGGGAGGGGCGCTTAGCTCCAAAAGTTAAGTTTAAGTCACGTGTTTAAGCTGCGGCTTACCATATCAAACATTTCTACCACATTTTAGATTTTTCAGTATTCTATTATTTCTTCCTTGGCAACTAAACATTTTTCTTTGAACATTCTGCATTCATCAACAATTAAAATAAAGTCCTGATATTTTAATTCTTCTGAAAAGAGTCTTGGTTTGATCATATCTCCGGCAGAATCAGGATTCTTAAAATTTAACGAATATCTCAAAGGTCTTTCTGACTAATGAAAAGATTTTCATGTGTCCAGTTTCAAAACGTCTACCATATTTTTTTATCCTTGCTACTATTTATATACTATACCTAAAATGAGAATTTAAAAAGTGTCTGAATTATCACGAGCAAGTGTAAAATCTCAGTTTGAAGAGAAATTTTAGAAACCGGGGCACTCTAGAAACTTCTGTCTATCTTCTCGATATAGTGCAGGATTTCTTCGATGTTGTATTGCTTCCTGTTGATGATCATATAGCCTTTCACTGACAAATGTGTCACACCATTTAAGCCGGGTACTGACGAACATATAGCCTTTCACTTACACATGAGTCACACAATTTAGGTCAGATACTGACAAAAACATAGCCTTACATTGACAAATGTGTGACACAATTTAGGCCGGGTATCGACAAAAATATAGCCTTTCACTGACAAATGCGTCACACAATTTAGGCATGGTACTGACGAATAAATAGCCGTTCACTAACAAATGCGTTACACAATTTAGGCCCGGAATTGACGAACATATAGTATAAAATTATGCGGTAATAATTTATTATACGTACTCTCCAGGGTGCTCAACAGTGACATACAAAGACCTCTGGCACCCGTGGTTTTGGTGTCCAAAGACCTCTGGCGCCCAGGGCAACATCTCTGTCCGCCCCAACTTCCTCGTTAGTGCGCTATCGGTGCTCAATCAGATATACATGTGGTAAATAGCAAACAATGTACCGACTCAAAACAGAATATGGTTCACTCCACCAGAAACACCCTTCTGTGTCCGCTAATACGGCTTGGTGGTTTTTTTTATTATTCCTCCAATATGAGGCTCATATGAATCCCCCTCTTTTCGCACTAACAAGTCTCCCCCTCCCTTACTAAAACCTAGTATAAAATTTGCATAAATCATGTAAATTGCATAAAGAGCCAATCAGGTCATCTATATACGTACACAAACATCGATACAAAACTTCATTAGTCTATGTTATGCGTTTTCTGTGCAATCGTGTTATCAAGGTTTTCAATAGAAAAGCCCCAGTTTAAATACATTCAATCATTTTTTTTTTTTTTAATGGAAGAAAACCTAATTGCTTAGTGGCAGGAAAATCTAATGAAGTTGTCAACGTATTCACACGGACATCGCCACCACATTCTAACGCATTTCATTTGTCCTGGTCAATTGTTTTGTTTTATTTTGTTGTTTTATTTTTATTTTGTATAATCGGAATGAAAGCGATCATGAACGGACTGAATCACTTAAGACGTGCTCGCTACAAGAAGATGGCATAAAAAAAAATGCTAATTAAATCTAATTATTTTTTATTAAGTTCATTTTAATGACAAGACAAGTTTAAAAGGAGTGTTCTTACATTGCTTCAAATTATCTTTACGGTCAGAACTTAAACTTCCCTGACAGATTACATAAAATTAGTTGCAGACTCAATACTATCAACGTGGATTGGCCATAATACACCGAAGAGGTGTGGGAAAAAAACCCGACAAAAGTATGTGGCACGTAAAATTGTATCTCTTAAATACAACACAATGCCTTGAGATTTTGTAGTACAGTGTTTACTTGCTTCACTTGCAACAGATTTTTTCAATAGTAGATACTGATTCTTAAAACTACAGACCAGTGCGTAATAAAAAGACAACAAAAAAAATAAAAAGTATTAGGTAAATAATTTATCTCGCATTTGTTACGGCCGATTAA
>JAECUM010062598.1:0-30919 GCA_016617855.1 Megalonaias nervosa
CTCACGTGTTTACCTACACTTCTTTGACACTTAATAGCCAAGCAGAATAGTGTGTGTGTGTGTGTGTGTGTGTGTGTGTGTGAGAGAGAGAGAGTTAGAGAGAGAGAGAGAGAGAGAGAGAGAGAGAGAGAGAGAGAGAGAGAGAGAGAGATCATACGGAGAGTAATAATCATTTTAATTGCAGAGGATCGAGCAAGAGATGGCGTATGTCACGGACTGGTTAACATAAATCCAAAACCTGACAACAAACAGTGCAAAACTAGTTTATAACTTTGCTCCTTCGACTCTCGTTGTATTTTTAATTAGCCTTTGCTCTTTCCACTCTCATGGGATCTCACTGAAAGCAATTACAAAACCAACAACAAGCACAAAGAAAGCCTTGAATTTGCTTATCGTAATATGACTATGCCCATTTGAAGTATTGTTTGAAAAGCTTATATGTCGCTTATAATTGCTTTGAACTCCCAGATAAAATGGCAACCTAATTAGATGGTATTGACCTAGAACAGGAGGAGCAATTTTACTTATTGTTTATCATGTTTGTCACTGTTCTGCCATTACCTTAAACGAAGATTCGGTGAATTTTTAGAACACTTGTATACATATTCACGCCAACATATATAGACGGATATCCGTTACAAGTACCTCAGACTAACCTACAGTTAACTTCAATATTAACATGTACTTACACACACCTTCATATAATTAGCTTAGCTCCTTCAGAGTACACCATTAACATGATTTATATTCATTTATTCGAAATTTCTGAACACAAGATCATATTCTGGTTAGGCTTGTTTTCGGTTCGTTTCGGTTATTCTGCATACCTAAACACTATTCATTGGAAGGATTTTGGAAAGCCACTTAGCTCTCGTGTTCTTATCACAGTGCCATTACAAACCAACCAACAACTACTTGCAAAAGCCGGAAATATTACAATCATAATGTCTAGCTTCCACCTGTTTGAGAGAGATATCGTGTTTACATCCGGGTTCAACAGTTGTAACGTTATAAATGAAAATGGATTATTCGCTCAAATGCCCATAAATCTTAGTGTCTGGTATTGCAGTATGTGTTCTTCTGTCCGCAATTACTGCTTTCTAACTTTCTGTCAAAAACCACAACCAATTTCAACCAAACTGCGTAGACAGCATCCTGGCTGGAAGGCCTTTCAATTTTGCTGACATCAATAGATGGTTTTTGTGATGACTGCTGTAGGGTTTTATTAATAGTAACGAGAATAACCCGGAATTTTAAGACAGAGAAACTGAGAAGGATATATACACCAAAAAATTGTCTTCGATGCGTTATTTTTTTTTTTAACCTTCTTAACAGAATTTGCCCAAATTTGACAGGCAGTATACTGGTAAGGCTGGTATAAAGGGTTTTCGAAGATGAACAAATACTCCTCCACGGCCGCCTTTAAAAAAAGAACGAACAACCTTCTATTAGAGCTTTCACGATTGAACTAGATGACGTCACCAGTGGCCAGCAAACAAATGGGAAATGTGAAGGGCAGTAGTAAAATAAACTGGATTATTTTTTTTAAAAAAGTGAGAAAATTTAACTCATTTCTTTTCTTGTAGTCAAATAAGAATGTTTTAACAATATTTCAGTAAATCATAGTCCGAGTTTCATCAGACGCTTTCCATCTAATTTTTTTTGTTGTTGTATTATTACATTTATCTTGAGGTGTATGGGCCCCACACTCCAACAAAAAATGTAAAATTATATAAAATGGAGTGGTAAGGTTTAGAGGAAACTCGGACTAAGTCTATCAGAGGATCGGAAATTTTCATTGGTTTGATAAATTCATGCAATGATATCTCTTTTCAACACCGAGTGCATGCGGTCCTGCCACTCAGAGTTGGATGCAAATAAAGATTGATGTGATCATGTAACGTATTGCGTGCAAGAGCTAGCTTGCTCCGCTGGCAAAAACCGCTCAACAGAATCGGGCCTAATATGACGGAGAACAGCCAGGTTTAAAGTGGTTTCAGGTTTATACAAAAGATGTCAATTCACCGATAAATTATGGTCACCACTACTAAAAACAGAAAAAACAACTTTTTAATGAAAGAGCTCAACATAATTTAATCAAATTTAGCGGAACGCACTCACACATAAAGGACTTTAACTTTTATCCAAATGACAGCCGATCGTGATCAAATATGCCTGCCGTTACTAAACGCACACACAGCCAAATCAGATTATTTTTCTTATAAATCGCTCAACATAATTTGACCAAATCAGACAGAAAGTACACGGGAATGAAGTGTTACAACTCTATGGTCTTAAACTAAGTGACAGAAATGATCGAAAACCAGCAAGGTTTGACAAATTAAGCTAATAATTTAATTCCTTAGAATACAACGTGAAAATTTAAAAAGAACTTACAGCATTGTGAATTATATCCCAAATAGTCCTAAATGTTCTATCACAAGTCCAAATGTATGAAGTTCCAATTGAATTCCAGTGGTATTCTAAATAAATTTCGATATTGAATGTGTTGTTGTGCCTGTAGTCTCGAACGTGTTAATGTGCCAATGGCCGGAGTGTGGAGATGTGCTAACAGTCTTTAGATGTATCACAATAATATAATCCAAAATGTTTTTATATGAATTCACTTTAGTTCCAGAATAATGTTTAAGTCCAAGAATATTAAGTACCTTTGTAATTCCAATGAATAATAATCTGGATCAATAAATCCAACCAATTAAAAACTGAACACAACAATAAAACTGATTCTGCTTCAGATGTTTAGTCAATAATGAGTAATCCCGGCGTAAACAAAATCAGGTACTCCTCTACTTGTCCTAGGTCGCTATTGCCATTTTCTGAAAGACCGTTCCGATGGCCTAGTCGTTAGAGGGTCTGCCTCGGCTGAGTCATACCAAAGAGTTACAAAAATGGTACTAACAGTTGCCTTATTAGGCGCTCAGTATTAAGAGGTTAGTGTTAGGACTGATCGGACTGATGTCAGGATAATGTGACTGGGTGGGGCAACATACTACATGTCTGCGGCATGACGCCCCAGTGCTAGACATCACTATAAACTGCCACACTACAGACATCGTAGCCATATGACTGAAAAATTGTTAAAGCTACCTTTCTGAAAACATTCTGCCAACTAATAGGAAATTTCCATTCTGGAAGTTTCTGATGTCGGAATCAAGACTATATCTTCAACTCAAATTGAAGTAAACATATTAACTACTGATAATGATCTGAACCTTTAATCCACAATGATAGATAAATATTAGCTATGTATTATGTTGCTTATAAAATAAATGTTACTTGTCAGGTACAACATAACTTGATTTTGGACAAGGTCAATTACAAAGAACAGATATACATAACACATAATCATTAACAAAAAGCTAACAAGTAATACAGATTAAATATATATAACAGAATGTCTTTCTAATTTGTACAAGTGATGCATATTAACCATAAAATATGGCCGCCAATACAATACAAAGCCTTTTTCAAGAATGTTTTCTAAAAATTATTCTTCAGAATTTTACCAAAATTATCATTAAGCATCCTACTTGAGGGCTTTACAAATTATAACGACTCTCCATAAAAATGTGACGAATTCGTCAGTAAATGCAAATTATAACGATAAAAATGTGACGAATTCGTCAGCGAATACAAATTGTAACGATAAAAATGTGACGAATTCGTCAGCGAATGCAGCTTATAAAACCATCGATTACAGACCTGGTACGTAATACATTAATATTCTATGGCGTTGATGCAGAATGCATTTTAATACAAAAAGCAAGTATATAATAATTTATCGACTGGTGCATACAGAACCCTGTACAGCCATGCAATGATGAGCAGTGTCAGCAAATTGTGCTCGCAAAATAAGCTTATTAAAAAATATAAGGATTATAAGCAGAGCAAGAAATCTTTATAAAATTCAAAAATTTAATTGTAAGATAAATGTTAACGTATTTCTCTATTTGAAAGACATGCGCGTTTCAGATCGAATGATTCTCTCTCTCTCTCTCTCTCTCTCTCTCACACACACACACACACACACACACACACACACACACACAAAGACACGTGCGCGCGCTAGCGCGTCAGTAAAAAGAGAAAAGACATATATGCTACTTTGAATATATCATATGACTGCACCTGAGACAGACTTCAAAGCGTACCTTGAGTTGTTGGAACAAATTGTGCCTAACATCATTGTACGTTTATTAAGTAATTGAGTATTGTTGTGTAGTTTCTATCTACCACGGAAATACGTGTTTCCGCGAGAATAAGGATTGAATTGTCAGACATATCTACAGGAATGTATCGAAATAAAAATGTTGAAACATTTATGTACCTTTTTGAGTGTTAAAATTGTAATTTACTTTAATCTTTTTTAACTTATCTGCAGAAAGCTGTTCATTACCTTTGGTATTTTCCCATCTGTTGCAACTGCTTCACGCCTTTCCATGAACTAAAACTATACGAATCTATTTTCTATAAATCTGACATTCGCACATGTGCTTTTCTATGCAGAAACTTACTTGCCAAATCTTACTTCGTTTTGTAGCTCTTTTTCTTGTCTGTCTATAATAAAAACAGTTTTCAGTTGGACGACATTTTGTACTTTTCAGCCAAGCCTCTCCTCTATTCTCGATTACATCCGACACGTCTTTACTCCACTTAAGACCCCATGTGAGTTAGGGGATGCAGAATCGACTCGTTGGTAGGTGGATCTGCTTGCACTCTGGTGTACATTTTTCTATTAATATATCTTGAATAAGACAGCAAAGCATTTTCACACGTCATCTACAGTTTGCATCACCTCTATAATCAAAGTACTGGAGGTACCATAAAGCTAGTCCATTGCTTCTGATGTGATGTGATTTAGATTTTTAACGTAGCTTTAACAATTTTTCAGTCATATCGCTACGATGTCTGCGGTGTGACAGTTTATAGTGATGTCTAGCACTGGGGCATCATGCCACAGACATGTGGCATGATGTCCCACCCAGTCACATTATCCTGACACCAGGCCGACCAGTCCTAACACTAACCTCTTAATGCTGAGCGCCAAGCGAGGCAGCTGTTAGTACCATTTTTTAAAGTCTTTGGTATGACTCGGCCGGGGATCGAGACCGCGACCTCCCGCATACGAAGCGGACGCACTAACCACTAGGCCACCGGAGCGGTTCCATTGCTTCTACCCGTGCGTATGTGTGCAATTATATTTCTTCTCTTCGAAATAATGTTAAGGAATTAATTATTCAACCATTTGAAGAAAAATATCCTATGTAGCCTCAGTTATGTTGTTCTTTACGCCATTTTGATGCAATTTGACCTTGTTAAGTGTTATGCATCTTTGTTTGCGTGTACCATACCAGCGATATGTGTACCTTTACCATTTTAACTCCTTTGTACGCCCCAGTTTCATGGCATACTTTACGAGTATTACTCAACACTTGATGGAAACATTTGGAATATCAACCATAATAATATACTGCAATGTGCATGCCTCAAATGCTGAATCCAGACACAAAACCTATCGAGTAATTTATTATCTATTAATAATATTGTTCACCATGCAACTGGTGTAAACTAGACACTGTTTTCGAAAAACAAATCCTACCAAACAATTGTAACAACGGACTTGTGATGATCACAATTTTATTTGGGGAGGACCAACTGGTACCTGCTCCAAGGAAATTCGAAGCGCCTTTCAGCCAGATATACTGAGGCAATCAACAGAATAGTTACTAATGTAGACACCGCTATTTATACTCCAAGATGTTTTAAGGGATTGTTCAGATTCAAACATGTTATTTCCAGTTTCAAACACCATATAAATATGCATTAATTAAAGCTATCAGATGTCCTCCATTATGGCCACCAATGACACCTGAAATGGGACCATTTCGTCATTTTTCTTCCTTTGTGAGATACTAAACTTGAGGCCTTTTAATTCTTGGAATATTATAACTTTTCAGAATCTAATATTTTTATGAGAGGAAGAACTACTTATCATGTTGTTCATCAGGACTGTTGATTATTTCCTGAGGTTATATAATTTTTAAAACTGCTGTTGCCCGATCATCGATCCGTCTATTTGTTGTTTTTTGGTTATCCATCATGACACAAAACTTGGTCATATACCTTACCACAATGAGATTTGGTAAAATAAGAAAATTGTTTTTGGTTCCATTCCTTGAGGTTGGATAAGATGGACCAAAGATTTATATATCCAATTCATTCAAGGTAATGTTGGGTGGATTGCAGGATAAGCTAGAGAATTTTTTTCTTTAAGACCACACATTTTGTATCTCAAATAAGAATTTATGAATGAAGTTGACAAAGCAACTCCAGCGTCCTCTACATTAGTGAAGGAATGACATAACATCCAAATGCTTCCTTAAAAACTGGATTGATATGGGGTGAATATTTTTGGGTTCGTTTTTTTAGAAGAATTTTAAAATAACAAAGGTTCTCTAGAAATTTTGTTCAAATGTTGTTGATTGCATGTGCTAATGCAAAACAACAAAAACGCACGTCAAAACACTTGTTCCAAGGTTTCTCGTTTTAATATCTTCATCCGCTTTTGATAGCACATCAGCATTCATTTGCCCAATATTAAAAGGAACCTATGCCAGAGCACTTTCCGTCAAAGTTGTCAAATTCGTTTAAGCATTTGTTACAAGTTTTTTGTTTTTTTTTTAAATGTTTTTCTATTTTTAATAATGATGGCCATATTTGATGTCAGATCAGCATTATTTGTATAAGCATGAAAGGTTTTCAAGTAAGGATGCTTTCTGGCAAACCTGGTCAAAATCTGTTTTTTTTAATAAAAAAAAAAAAAATGAATTTCTATTTTTAGTAATGGGGTCCATATTTAAGAAAAATTTGCATAATTTAAATATTAGTAAATCCCATAGTTAATATCAGAATACTTTCTGTAAAATTTGCTGAGAAATTTATGAGAAGTGATTAATATTTGTGTTCCTAATATTTTTAGTAATGGTGACAGTTTTTATGGTAAATTGGACTCGTTTGCATAAATTTTAAAGGTCTTTATGCAAGGATTCTTTTTGTCCATTTGGTCAAATTATGTCATTTTCCCATGAGTTGTATAAATCTTTTCGTTTTTAGTAATGGCAGCCATATTTGATTGTACATTGCCAACATTTTTATATAATAAAAAGATCTGCAGGCCAGAATGCTTTTGGTCGAATTTGGTCAAGTCTGTTTAGCAGTTTTTAAAAAGGTTTTTTTATGTTCTTCCATTTTTAGTAATGGTAGCCATATTGGATGATGGATTGGCATTCATGTTACAAAACTGATGCTTATAAAATCATGTGCAAATTGGTGTATTGGTTTCTGAGAAGAGGATGTGCATGCATTTGTGAATGGTTGACACACCATGGATCAAAGACCACACCATAAACCCACTTGATCTTATAACCAGGTGACCTAAAGAGAAGGGTTTTCTTAGGCTGACAAGTCCATGAACAGGAGTAACTGCAAAAAATAAGCTGCAAAGGTTTTAAAAAAAACAATTTCAAAATCAATTCATTAAACATGGATGCCCAACTACAGTGCCTGAAATAACCACAATGAAAAACTTAACCAAGATATAGCATGTATATATGGACTAGGACAACATCACTGCTGTGGTCAGATATAAACAGAATAAGAGTACTGTAAATGGTACATTATACACCAGGTCCAAGAGTCGTCAGGCGAAGTCGACACCGATGGAAGTTACTTCTTTGCCGGTTGATAACGTGCTTTCAGCAGAGTTGAAGAAACTGCAGCAAGAAGACGTAACTCTGACGCAGTTGCATAAACACGCTGCAGATGGAACTGAGAAGAGAACTCCAAATGGCGAGGTGAGGTTTACGTACAAAAATGGGATCTTGTACCGCCACGCCAGCAAGTCGTCGTGCCGAAAGCGAAGCGAGGCGAAGTATTGAAGCTTGCGCATGAAAGTCTCATGGGAGGACACATGGGGATTGCCAAGACGCATGACCGTCTTGTCAAAGGATTCTACTGGCCAGGGGTCCAGGGAGACGTTAAGCGGTTTTGTCTCTCCTGTGACAAGTGTCAGTGGATGGCACCGAAAACAGATCATTGACCCGTTCCCTTGTGGAATACACCTCTTATCGATGAACCATTCCGCCGTGTCGCGATGGATTTAATCGGATCTATAAAATCCGAGTCCACACAAGGAAATCGATATATTTTAACGGTCATTGATTACGCTACACGCTATCCGGAGGCTGTCGTGTTACGCAATATCGATTCGGAAACCGCCGCGGAAGCTTTATTTGGGATTTGGTCACGCGTTGGAGTGCCCGATGATATTAGCCGATCAGAGAACGCAATTCATGATGGAGGAGGTTAACAGACTGATGTCAACTAAGCATCTCACTACCACTCTGTATCACCCACAGTGGAACGGACTCGTCGAACGGTTTAACGGGACTCTGAAGAACACCCTTAAGAAGCTGTGTGAAGGCAGTCCTAAGGATTGGATCAGTATATTCCTGCCATGCTATTTGCATATAGGGAAGTACCGCAAGCGAGTTTGGGTTCCCCCCCCCCCCTTTGGACTCCTATATGGGAGGATCGTACGAGGCTCCATGGCCGTACTGAGGCAGTTGTGGACAGACGACCACGCTTTTGAAGAGGCACACACTACCTATCAGTACGTCACGGACTTGCGTAACAAACTGGACTAAGTTTGCACGTTAGCAAACTAGAATCTCAAGCAAGTGAAGTTTCGTCAGGCGAGATACTACAACAAACGCGCTAAACCACGCAAGTACGAGCTTGCTGCTCTTGCCCCAAGAACACAACAAGCTACATGTTTCGTGGAGAGAACCGTACGTCGTAACCGAGAAAGTTGGGGGTCAAACCCACTGGATACTGCTACGAACTAAGAAGAAACTGTACATAGCCAATCTCCTTAAGAAATATAGAGAACGAAAGCCCACTGGGATGTATGTGGCCAATTTCAGCGCGATTGCGGGACCGTTGTCTGATCTTACCAGAAAACGGGCCACGAACAAGGTC
Source organism: Megalonaias nervosa (assembly GCA_016617855.1). Classification (NCBI taxonomy): domain Eukaryota; kingdom Metazoa; phylum Mollusca; class Bivalvia; order Unionida; family Unionidae; genus Megalonaias; species Megalonaias nervosa. The sequence continues at coordinate 9,061 of JAECUM010062598.1, forward strand.
TTTTGGACGGATACATGTGAGCCTGTCTTTCAAACTTTGAAAGATAGACTGACATCCGACGCTGTTATCCGTTTACCAGATTTGTCCAAAGAATTCGTATTACGCACCGAAGCGTGATACGGGTCTTGGAGCAGTGTTACTGCAGGAACACGAGGGGATACTTTTTCCCGTTGCATATGGCAATCGGAAACTGTCCGCGGCCGAGAAGAACTACTCCGTATCGGAGAGGGCATGCCTTGGAATCGTGTTTGGTACATCACAGTTCGAGCGATATTTGTATGGGTAGAAGTTTATATTGGAGACCGACCACCAGCCACTCGCGTATCTCGCACAAGCGAAACTATGGAATGGACGCCTGATGAGGTGGTCGCTGTTCTTAAAGCAGTACCGAATGCAGATCAGATACATTAAGGGCACCGAGAACGTCAGAGCAGATTTCATGAGTAGGAGTGCCGAAACTGTTACGTTAGATCTGTAAAATCATCGAATATCGTGATGTATGTTCGTGTCCGTAGTTAGTGTATAGCCTCGTGAGGATTTCGTTCTATTCATATCGCGTGTAAACACATATATTCGCACGACGGAGCAAATTTTCTGTGAATAAAATCCCGATTTTATTCTCAAGTGTGGGGGTGTCACGTTGTGTGAGAAAATTTCCTACCAATTCCTGCCCCATGTTTACAAATGTCTTCTGATAGAATTCGTAATTCAAAGTACTCTGGGTAATGTCAATACTTGTTAAATAATATGACGACTTTAGACCGATTCTGAAACAAAGAAACTAGCTGTCCGTGACTTAGCCATTGCATCAGTCAGGTTCGCGGTTAATTCAAAGAAAGCCTTGCCGAGGTGGCGAGAATCTGTTTGTTTTGCCATCAGCCAATGATGTCAACGGTCGGCTTAGGCTTAGAGTCCGGAAAACCTGACAATAAATTCTATGAAAAAATAATGGACAACAATGTAGAAGAAAAAATATCTTTTTTTAACTGTCATTGTTTTCTTTTGTACCATTTTTTTACATGAAATAAAGTAAACATCAAATTTCACCAAAATTACAAGCACATTTACAAGTGTAGACAAATCCCAACACATCTTACAATGAGTATTCTGATGCACTCATGTAAAATGCCTCATTTATAGCTTTTCACTCAACCTGTACCCTATTTCTCTTTGTATATATACTTAAATTTTATCATAAGAAGCTAAAGATCACCAATAGTATACAGAAATGAAAACCTGTAAGTTTATTCTACAAATTGCTCAATTACCACAACATAATGAATATACTGCAGAAACCATTTTTCTTCTTTCAGCCTCAGTGGCCTTGACATTTGCCCTATTGACAGCAGATTTAACATGTGCCTTTCTAGTCTCAAATGCAAGCCATCCACAAAGTCTCTTCATGGTTTGTGGCACAGGACTTCAGTAATTTTGTGGAAAACATTTTCCTTCATGGCATTCGTCTGACCTTGCCCTTTCACCTTTTAAACCCATAATAAATAAGTGTCTTCCTTGTCAAATGCATGTCATCTACAAAGTTTAGTTGAGGCAGAAATTTAAGTAGTTAGGTACAAATCATTTTCCTTTATTCAATTCCTGTGACCTTAACCTTTGACTTTTTGATCCCAAAATGAATATGTTTTCCTTGTTTCATATGCTAGCTATCCATAAAGTCTGGTCAAAGTAGGGAATAAAGAACTCACGACATTATGCAGAAAACAATTTTCATGTTCAGGTCACTGTGACCTTAACCTTTAACCCAAAATTAATAGATATATGTCATATCCTAAATTTATGCACATAGTTTGTCCAAGGCATTTATACAAGTCATATTAATGTGTGGAAATAGTTCTGCTTCCTTCAGACCTAGTGAAAATGACCTTTGGAGCCTGAAATTTATAAGTTTCTTTTTTGTCTCAAATGCAAGCTAGTTACAGAATTTTGGAAATGGCAGATGGTGGACAACTCAAGTTATTGTGTGGAAAAGAGAAACACGGAGCAGATGTATGTATGTGTTGGCACACATCAGAACACAATTATGATCCACCTTATGGTGGGCATACAATAATGAAAAACTTCATTATGGTGGCATATAATAATAACAAAAAACTATGTCATGACTTCTCTTTAAATGTCAAAATTAAGAGAACTAGATTTCTGCATAATAAAAATATGTCCCACTACTGCCAAAATGTCAAAGTTAAAAAAAAAACAAAAAAACTGATAAAATATAACAACAAAATTGTTTTAAATGGCAAAACAATACAATATTCATCTTAATGTAGATATAAACATAAAAATTTAATCTGCCTAGCCTTTGCATATTACTCTTTTATGTTCAAAATAAAAAAAGAGCAAAACAATCTGATGCTTTAATTACAGTTTTAAAGCTAGTCTCTATCATTTGCCATTAAATTTAAGCTTCACAAGAAAATATTACGACATTCAATAAAAAATATACCTCTCAATACATTCAAAGTGAAATTGATACAATGTATTCCAAGATTTATCACAAGTAATAAGTAACTTCTCCCTCAACCCAAAACCGAGTTACTCTAGTACCTATATACTTGCTTACAAGTCCAATTCCAAACTGCACAGATCCAGATCTGCCATCACATAATGCGCCCACAGATCTGGGTCAGTGCAGTTTGTAGAGAGTAAACAGAAGAACAAAAAACAGAGACCCTGATCTTCAGGGGCATTACGCTATGGCAGATCAAGATCTGTTCTGTTTGCAGTTGGACTTGATTTACAGGCGAGTATATATGGTAGCTGAAACTTGAGCTTTTAAAAATCAAGGTCAAATACTGACTCTTCTAATTAACAGGCACTGAAGGCAGTCAACATAACAAGGCAAGTGTATTTCCAAATTAAAATAGTAACCAGAAAGGAAATTGCAGTTTAAATAAAGTATAAAGAACATTTAGTGTTCAAACAAAGATGATTTGATGTCATTACTGTCTACATATCAAACAGGTTTCCAGAAGAAGAAAAAAAATCATTTGGTTTTGTTTGGTGTTTTATAAACAGCAACACAAGTAGGGTATTTAGTGCCAAGGCAATTAAGGTGCCTTGCCCAAGGAAACACCATGGTAGCTAAATTCAGCTGAATTGATGGTAGGATTCAAACCTGCATGCTTTAGGTCATGAATCCAGCATGTTACCCACTGTGGCTCCTCACAAAAACCTTGACTTCATTCCAATTCTATTTACTGCATAAATCAGTGATTGTCAAGTAACAAACTGACTAGGTTTAATTAGTGTTATTCTGTAATAAAATACCAAAATTATTTAATTTAGAATCTTAATATTCAAATGAATATTTTCCATCAGGGCTATCAAATTTAAAATGTGTCATCAGTGGTCCTCTCCATACATATTTAATTACAAGTCACAGGAAAATGCAAACTGTGTAGAATCCAACCACCCACTGACCCCCATCTGCTACTGCATAATGTGCTAGCAGATCCAAGTCTATACAGTTGTTTGGAGCAATCAGTAGAACACCACAGATCTTGATCTTCTGGTGCATAATGCACCAGCAGGTCAGGGTCTATGCTGTTTGCAGCTGGAATCAACTTACCAGCAAGCAGTGTGTGTGTGTGTGTGTGTGTGTAAGATATTCCAACAGCTTGATAAAAAATGAAAATAATGTTGTCCATGATATATGAATTCTGTAGTTAGGATTGAAATGTAGATGGATGTATCTGGGTACGTACAGAGTTGTGTAAAATACATCTGGGTCTGTACAAACATCTGTAAAAATATTTAGCACACATCTTCATGGATGCTAATAATGTGTGGCTTGTTAATTTTATTAAATAATAATTTATATCTTTTACACAACAGTGTAAATTCACTGTTTTCTTTAAATCTAATGTGCAATAAAAATTCAAACCTTTAACACAAATACAGCGCAACTTCACTGTGTTATGCTGACTCTATCAGAAGTCAAATCACCATTCTATTAGGAAGACATTTGTAGATTCTTAAATATATCTTTGGACTATACTATCTACAATCTTGCATTCAAATTGCATTGGATTGTTTTTTATGTTTATTTCTGGGCTATTTATGACTTCTTTGTTAGGCATACTGTGTCTGTTACATCATAGAAAATCTTGTACCATTTCAATATTTCAAACAAGCCTCTTGAAAGCCATGTATGTGCCAGATATGTCTGATGGAAATGAAAATCTGACTATTTGCAACAAAATACTCGCATCAAACATTTTTTTTATGAATATAAATCTGATTCCTTTTCTTATACAACTTCACATTTGTAAAATGAAATAATTGCAAACTCATTATCGGACAAACCAAGTGTGGGATGGAAAACCTTTATGACTGGTGTCAGATTACCTTGAGCATTGGACATAACTGTTCCTTAATTCTGGATTTGCACATCTACCAGAGAAAAAAATGAAGTCGTACACTGCCAAGCCCAGGTGATTCCATTTATTCTGTTATACCTGCATACACACTGTCAAGCATCTGACAGATTATCCCCCTTCAAACTGTCAGCACTGCTATAACAATAAATTTCCCTGCAGCTTTATTTCAGATATCAAGTGGGATGAAAAGTTTAATATGACAAAGTCAAGAAGTTCAACAGCAAATGGTCAAACCAGTGTGTGATACAAAAAAACACCAAATGTGATGTTTGGCTGTACATGTCAAAACACAAGATGAAAAACAATGTTGTCAATATATATATATATATATATATATATCTATATATATATATATATATATATATACACACATACATATTATATTGGCTTAGTGGACAAGGGCTGACTTTCAGAAATTTGAAACCTTTACTACAACATTGTTCTTTTAAGGAATATATATATATATATATATATATATATATAGTTTAAGCTTTAAAGGAATATATATATATATATATATATATATATATATATATATATTCCTTAAAAGCTTAAACTTTGGCAAAAAGACACTCTTGTTATTATGCTTGCACCAAACAAGGTAGATGAAGCATAACAATATTTTCAAACACCTATCAATACCTTTCCCAAACACCTATCAACAGAGGTACCTTTTCCATGCTAAGCAATAGTTCTAAACCACTTACAGCACTGGGCACTAGAAGTTCAACATTCTAGAGAAAACACATTTCTCACTGATGAAGCACAATCTTTTATGTTTTGAGCATGAAAATGTACAACTCTAGATAAAGTGATCTTAGCTTCCAGTTTTTCAGTTATTTGTTTACAAACAGTTGTTTACAGATATAATTTTGAAGTTTTTAATTTCTTTATGGACTGAAGTGACTGTTAAATAGATATGCCTTAACAGTTGCTGGAAATGTTAATATGGTTGTGCTAGCTCCTCCGCTTGCTGCTGTGAAATATCAAATGATGGAACATTTCCAGACCTCTGGCATCACAATATCATTCAAAGACATCAGTGTTGCAACAACTCTTACAAACTTAAAGATTGATATTAATATATACAAATATAAAATTGTGTTTTCTGCAAAACATACTGAAATTCAACTGGTAAACAAACACCCGAGGGATAATGACCTCTGATTGCAAGCACAGACAAAAGCTGTGATATAACTTGGTGTAAGGCTGTTAAGAAACCAGGTGCAATTCATTTCAGAATGCCCACACACAACATCTAACCAATAAATCTGGTAACAACAAAAATTATTTTCATTTCAAAAGCAAAAATGATCATAAAAATACTTTTTTTTTGTTAAAACAAAACATTTAACAAACTTTGGTCATACATTCACAATGTGAGACAAAATAAAACCTTCTGAAACATTTTTCAAATCCGGATTTTCAGACACAAATCAACTCAATACACAATCTGACAAAGTACTGGAAAACTAAAACATGTCATCAGTTATTTCAGCTTCTTTTCCCAACAGGTTGGGAGTTTTTCTCAGGCTGTTAGTATGCTGTTTCCTGATGGTAAGCATCTCCCTTGAGGTTAGGTATGGAGATCTTAGATGGTGTGACATCAAAGAAACACAAGGGTATGGTTATTTGGATGGCATGGTGATGATGAACAGTTGGACTCTGTTTTCAGATGTACTTTTCATCTCCCTGGAAATGAAAAATATCCAATTACTTTATGATGTAACAAAATATAATCATGATTGTTCTGATGTACTATTAAATTTAATGCATACATATATAAAGACCTCCCAGCCATTCCAATTTTTTATTATAAATCCATTTAAAATCCCTTGACTTTTTTGGGAGGAGCACATGCCAATTTTGACAAGAATAAAAAAGAAAATTCAGAAAAAGGACATAAAATAGTTTATCATGATGGATGCAGAACTCACTTTGCTGAACTTTTTCTTCCATGACTTGTGCCATGTACGAATAAATAAGGTCTGCATTTTCCAGAATATGCAAGCAGCATAAAGCTGTGTGAGGATGCTGTATATTTCACGACAGTTTGTATCTTTCAGCTGTAGAGATATGTAATCATCGCATCTACGCCTCTTTCCTCTTATCAATCATGCTTGACAGTATTTTGTTTTGTTTATAGATATTTCCTAGATTTTCTTTATGTCAGTCAAGTTTCACATCACACAATGCTGTATAATTTAATAGTATCTTCTTTTAAGTCATGTTTTATCTGAATTGACAAGCTGGTATGAAAATTATGAATATTTTATATAATAAATATGAGAATGATTCCAGTTTCTGGTAATCTTGGGAGCCATGGTAGCTCAGTAGGTACAAGTGTGATTAATAATCTAAGAGATGTGGGTTCGATACCCACCCAGGTCAGCTGCCTCATACTGTCATTGGGAAAGGCACTTAGTTCCCATTTCCTTGACATGATACAGACAATGATGTGTTAAAAGTGTCATTAAAAACATTTCAACCACCAAATCTTGTAAACCAGTACAATTACTGTTGTAGATATTATTCATGTATGAAGTTGGTTGTCACATAATCCTATGCAGTTTTTAAACAAAGACTAGTTTATTAATGTCTGAACTAGGTCATTTCTTATGCATGCATACATAAGATGCAGATCTGTGTTTGTACCTCTATGTGCTAAAAGTTTCTAAATCAAGCACTGAATAGTTCAATGGTATTTCAGCTAACCCATGAAATGATGGTTGTATATCCAGTACTTAACAGCTGGGCATGTGAAAGCAATGTCTGACACAATTCAGCATCATGTAAACTAAGAAGTCACTGGTTCAGTACTGTGTTCTAACTTCTGTCTAGACTGAAGTTAATTCTGTCTGGGTTTTTTCATCATATGGTATGGGATGTCATATTTGGGTTTATTTCTTGTTTTCACACCTTATTAAAGTGCAACATGACATCTTTCATGCCTAATATTTGTCAAAGATAATGTTATGAGTCAATGCTCTTAAAATAAGTAACAGAAAAGAGTGAACACAACAAGCTTTGTAAAATTTAACAAATAATTTATTTCCCTAGAATACAAAGTGAAAAATGAGAAAAAAAGAAATTACAGTATTGCAAATTAAATCCAAAAATCCAAGAATTAAAGACACGAGTCCTAGTAATAAAAAGTCCTGAATAAAATTCCGTTTAATTCCTGATGAAATCCAAAATTGAAGGCAATCATGTATCTGTTATAGCCTACAAAGTACTGATGTGTCAACAGTCTCTTGTTGAATCACAGAAATATTATTCCAGGTTTGAATTCAGTATAAATTCCAAAGAATGTCTTTATCCAAGAATTTTGTCCGAGCACTTTTGTATTTCCAGAGAAAATCACTTGAATTCAATAATTTGAAGAAAATAAAATTCAGCCCAAACTGGTCACAACATTATACAACCTGAAGTGCTAAATGTCATAGCACAACTGGTAAAATCCTCACAGTCACAAGATAATATAGTTCTCTGCTTGACCTCAGGTCAAAATTATTATTTTCTAAAAACAACCATTACCTAATGGAAAATAACCTTCTAGAATGATCTAATGAGCCTTGTTTATTTACAACACAACAGCCTTTAAAAACTCACTTAGGAATCTCCAAAACGCTGGCCCTGATCAACATATTTACCACTTCTTGTTTACCTGAATAATAATCCTTGTTTACCTGAATAATAATAGTTCATACACATAGAGAATAATGAAGCTATTATTAGATGTTTACATAAATGAAATAAAAAATTTTTTTAAAAAAAGTCAATCAGGTCAAGCAGAAATGAATTCAATTTTGGACAAGGTCAAGTCCAGCAAACAATGTTACATTACAATAACATGTAATGAAATAAAAAAAATTTAAAACTAACAGACAAACAATTAAATTAAATATACATAACAATAGAGTCCTACTTGTTACGTGTACAAGATAATCTCATATCTGTTACATAAACAGGATGATCTCATACTTGTTATGTGCACTGTAAATTAGCAAGCACAACACATGTCAAAGTATAACATGCGCTCATGCACTATCCAGTTTTTCTACTGTGTAAAAATATATTACATTATCTGTGGCCGTAAATAACCTGCAGATTTTTGCAAAGAATAATAGGCAACTAAAATTTGTGTTGGTTTCTTTTCATCATAAACATAATATAAAATAGAAGGGTATGGTAAATCATCCTTTCTGTTTACCACTGAATCCCCAAACTGTCTACATTTCAATCCACATGCTCTGATAAAAGGACATACCGCAGCAGAGCCATTTCAGCCAAATTGGGTCAATTCAAAATTAGTTTCCTCACCTTGAGTCATATCAACCATTCCACAATAACACCACATGCTTTCTTTTTTAAATGCAGGAACAAAGCCATGCATATCTACTAATTCAAAATCAATAAAACAATCACCTACCCATAATAATCGCCAGATGGTATGAACAACACACCTTAAGATTTTACAATAAACAATGTAGTCAATTAGGGTATGGCAGCTTGGGCATGCATAACTTAATTGCAATGGATTCTGTAAATGTGAAATTGTTCCAGAAGTTGACTCATCTAGCTCTGAATCTGACTAATAAGAATCAGACAAAGCATCACAGGACTCAACCGTCAATGAAATATGCCTAGCTGAGGTTATGGATGAACAGCGAGTATGCTGAAATTCCAATTAACAAAATTTTTACCACTCATTTTTTTATATTACTGACATTGATATACTGTGCTACAGAAGTTCATATTCTGACATTATATTTATGGCAGTCTAAGATTTTCCTAGACATAATAACACTGCTGCTCTTCATAAATTAGAAAGTTATTAAATTAAAGATGCTGATTATATCATGTTGCGCTTGTCTTCTTGTGATCATATTGTTGTTAAACTTTGAAACTTTAGCTGAAATGTAAAAATTAACTATATAATCAACTTTAGACTTGTTTACTATTCTGAACTTGGTACACTGTTTGAAATAGAAAATGAATCTTTTAAAATATAACTACAATGTGATAATATGAGTAAAAATCAAGTTGTATAACATGGAGACATACCAAACAGGGGGCTTGAATGGTAGGGAAACACTTGGATAACAAGCTAGGTTTGTCAAAAAGGCATAGGTTAATACTAGTTCATAAACTAATTTAAAAAAAATTTCTTTTCAATTTCATGCAACAACCTTAAAATCTAATAAGGTCACCAACATATGCATACAAGTAACATGCCAAATTTCATTTGTTTACTTTGAAAGGGTTTTGGCACAATTTTTGCCAACATGCTTCTCAGGACAAACAGATGGGACTGAATCAAGATGTGCCTTCTACAAGCAGCGGGAGGCACACCATATATACTTGCTCATAAGTAAAGTCCAACTGCAAACCACACCCCCCCAATCTGTCATCACATAATGTGCAGGCAGATTTGGGTCTGTCCAGTTTGTTTGAAGTAATCAGTGGAACAAAACATGACAGATCCTGATCTGTAGGTGCATTATGCATTGGCAGATCAGGATCTTTGTTTTTGCAGTTGACTTGACATATAAGTGAGTACATATGGTAATAAAAAATGCGTCATGGACATTGCCTTGAAGGAAAGACCTCCCTATAAAAATGTGGGCTCCTTGTAACGTTATTAACCAAATACCTTTCCCACCTGCAGTCGCCAGTGCTTGTGATGGGTTGGCAGCTGAGGCATTTCCTGCCACCTTCTGTTTCAGCATCGTCCAGTCAAAAACGTAGTCATATTGGTAATTAAGTGTGCGGAATAGAATCCTGAAGAGCTGGCGTAGGTACATATAGTCTGGAGCTTCTTCAAATCGCAAACCTCGGCTGTAATTGAGATACATGGCAAACTCGGCTGGATAGCCCTGAAAGGGAAATCAAATAAATTTAGCTCAACCAAAACCATCATGTGATATCCAAGATTTCTCTTTGACCCCATACAGGGGTTGCAGCCATAAAAAGTTCTGATGTATGTAAGGAGGCATGAGATAAGGAAGTGTCCATTTTTTAACTTTTAAAACATGGCATTTTGATTTTTCCAAATTAAGTATGTGTATTTGTGAATATGGCTAGCTATGTCACTATCTCCTTATCCAACTGGTCCAATCATCTCGACCCAAGCTCCCACAATCCCAAATGGGTTCATCAAATTAAACAATACTCTGTACATCTAAAGACTGCCACTTGGTCGTCAAGGACTTTAGTCTTTCTTTACCACTGTAGTAAATTCATTACATTAATTATGCATTTATATGCATCTGCATTAATTATTGGGTGGACTGGAGAATTATATAAATAAGGGCAAAGTGGCAGACCATTTTTGGCCTGTACAATCCCACTTTAAAGTCAAAGAAGATAAATTACAAATTCCAATTTATCCCCAAAAAGCCATGAGAGCTAAATATGAAAAACTGCTTATTATCTGAAACATAAACTTTTCTTAGTGTAGATGAGATAACATGTCATCATAGATTCATACAAACTGAATGGAAATTTATGTAACTGATATTTTAAATATCACAAATTAAAAGACTGAAAGCAAACGTATTCACATCAACACTATATTAAGACAAATGTGTAAGCCTTTCAAAACCTTCAAATAAAATATCCTCTTTCAACTGTTCTCTGCAACACACAGTCCTTAGGGAAAGCCTAATGATGTGGAGGATTATGGCTAACATGAGCAAAATTTATACCATGCTGCAGGTTATTTTAGCAGGTTGTAAAATTTGGCATATTGGTTATAAAAAGGTGTCAACAATCTTTAACAATTGGAATTTTGGTGGAATAAAGTTTTTATTTTTCTTATTTTTGTGTCCCATTAAGGTCCTGATGACCTATGTGAATTCAAGAATACAACCAGATTTCCCAAGATTTTGCTATTTGTTAAATATATATATATTTTTCTATCACAAAGATTAAAATAATGTCTAATTTAAAAATGGATTCTATGTATTTTTAAAAGATAAAGTCTATAAAAACATAAAGAGAAAACATTAAAAATGTTGGAAAATATAAATCTTGCATCTATGCTAGTAATACTGTCTACTGCTTTGTGTAAAGGACTGGAGTTTTAAACTGGCAAGGAAAATATCTGTAATTTTCAACTCCACCAAATATGCAAAATTCCTACCTTACAAAGCAGTTCTACTGGTGTGGACATCTTCTTTTCACTTATCTTTTCATATTTCTGTTTCTTAGTGGCTGCCTGGAAAAGAAGGACCGTAACTATCATCACAACCTGGCTCTTCATGACTCCCTTCATAAAAACTAATCCCCCACTGCAGCTGGTCATTACAAGGCAAACATGTTGATAAATATTGTAACTTTCCATCCAGTGATTCAGTAGATGTGGTAAAGGATGGACAGACAGACAGATAAATGGACGAGGAGATAGAAGATATGTCATTATTGTCGGATAAAGTGTGGTGATAACCTTACAACTAAAAACTAATATTTTAAAAAAGATAATGCCACAGTGATCAAGACAAAAGCAAACAACCTTCCACAGAGCTAAAAAAAAGGGCCAGACTTCATTTAGACTATTTATGCATAGATTTTAATTTGTTAGAGTTAGTGACATCATTGTATGAGTTCTCATGAATAGCTAATTTCAAGTTGCCTGACAGTAAAGTTTGTATGATTACTGCAACTGCATGACCCAGCAGCATCACCAGTCAGGATTTAATGTTTGCCCAGCTAGTGCAACCTACCTGAATTTTCTACAAAACAATCTCTCTACAAACTAACTGACCTATATTTCACTAATAAAGGGCCTTAACCTTCCACTTTTGATGCACCTTCTTCTGATGACAGTCTATAGTGATAACATTTTAGCTGTGTCTGTGTTTAAATCTTAAAGTAATTTTACTGCTGAGTAATTTCTTCACATTTGTTCCTAGACTAACATTTTTCACATCTGTTACCTGATGTTCACTGCATATGTCATGTATTACGACTGTATTTAGGAAATGGCAGTCTCACAATCAATAAGGGATTAGGTTGTGCAGGAATGAAAATAAAATTACAAAAATTTTAAAACTCTAAACCCTAACAAAAACAATTCTTTCTAACAGATCGGACAATTTCCAATGAGTTTTTAAATTTTAGAGTCATAAAAAAACTGAAAAATGCGCCAAAAATAACTGAAGGTTCCCCCCATCTGTGAATTAAACTGCATGCATATAAGTGCTGTTTTTAGCACAAACCAGGTACATGTATATACATGCAATCATGAAGTCCTGAAGACATTTTCTAGTTATCATGTTAAAATTTTTAACATCAAACGGACAGCAACCAGGAGTTGCTCTTCAGGTAACTTCTAGCCATGGATATGACTATTTTACTCACAATTTTGGAGCACTGCAGTCACCACCTTCCCAGTTATTTACTACCCTAACTTGGGAAGTGTAAGACAAAACAAAAAAAAACCCATTAATATGTGTTGGTACCGGACAGGTAAATTCCACCCAAAGATCAGAATTTTAGATCAGACATGAAGCTTTTCTAATTGTCTGGCAAAAAGTTCTGTACCTCAGGGTGGAATTTTCATATCTAACATGTTGCATTACTATTCTTACATTCCTTGCTACAAAGTATTGGTCAAAAACAAAATAATGCCCGGTCAGTACAGACACAGCATAAAATGAACAAAATATAGACTGACAATGTGTCTATATTTAAGAGAGCATTTAATGATTGGTTTACATCAATATTTTCAGCATAAACAGAGATGAGGTTACAGATAAAGAAATTAAATAACAAAAGAAATTAAATCAACAGAACAGCAGACAATATCATTATGTATATTATGCTGTGCTCAAAGAAAAATATTTTTTAGACACAAGCTCCAGACTGGTGATTGTTAAAAATGCACAAGCTCTGACTCAAATTCCACAAGCTCTGACTCAAATTCCACAAGCCCGGACTACAACTAAATGCCTCTGTCTAGTGGTAATGGTGTATCAACACAAATCAACTATACAAACACAAGGGTCTTATTATTACTGTCTTTCAATCAATCTATTTCATGGACAAAATCATTATGAAAAGCATAAGTCAATTAATAGTTAGTATTTTAAAAAGGTTACAATGGTGAATAAAAAGAACTAATCAGAATGGTGTATGTTGATACATTGTTTGCTGTATATGCAAAGAATTAAATGCCACCACCACCCATGTTTTTGCTGGTGAGCTTCACAAAGTAAAACTTCGTCAACCAAGAGTTCTGAAATTTAGTTTTGCTTGCCTTGTTTATTAAACTGTCTTCAAAAATGAATAACACTTGAACACTATTCCAACAAATGAAATAATCATGCATTCTGTTTTATATATGGGGTAAAATCTGACTTCAAAGATGTGTTGCCGCTGTTCACCAGCTTGTCAATAATCTTTAATACAGATGGCTTAAACATTCTCATCCAAGGCAATCATATGTAATAACTTTTGTTTGCCTCCTCACCTCTAGCATCTGTTTGATATACCTATATTGGGTTGTTCCACTTTGTGATATTTTTACCTATGCAAATTAGAACAATGGGCTCACCCAATGCAGTCTTCAAACACATCATACTAGCTACTGTAAGCCTGTTAAGTAATACATGAAATGGTGGTTTATACCTGACTGCTTTGCCTTTAAATTGCCTGTATTTAATCTGCCCAAGGAATAGTTTTACATCAGCTCCAATCATGACTGTTTACTGTGTAATGGGTATATATACTGGAAGGGTTTTTTTGGTCCTATTTTTGAAGATTACTGAAAATCATAAATCGAAATACGCCCATGTTAGTGGTTTTGGGAAGTAAAAATCATGTTTTTAACATGTCATGCCATTTCAACATCTTGAAAATAAATTCAGCATCGCATCTGTGCAATCAAAGTCTTCTCAGGTAAATTAGATTTTTTTTTAACAAGCCCAATGGGCAACTCTCTTAAAATACAGGAGGGACCATAATCTGGAATTTTAGGGGCCCTGGCCGTCGGATTTGTTGAGCACTGTTATGACACCATGCAAACAAATCAAAGTGGTAATCAATCATGACATCATGTATATGATGACACCATACAAATAAATCCAAGTGGTAATCAATCATAACACCATGTACATGATGACATCATGCAAATAAATCAAAGTGGCAATCAATCATGATCCATGTACATGATGACAACATGTAAACAAATCATAGTGGTAATCAATCATGACATCACATATATGATGACACCATGCAAATAAATCTGTGGTAATCAATCATGATACAGTAAAAACTGTCATGAGCGACCTCTGCTATGAGCGACCACCTGTCATTTCGTAATGCATGGGTTGATTTTATTATATAAATGCTCTGTTATAAGCGACCACCTGCTGAACGCGACCAGTGACTGCGATGTCTTGGCAAAATATGCATTTCGACACTGCTATGAACAACCGCATCGCAAAAACAAGGATAAACTCCACCGACCTTTATTTAATCCCTGTAAGAACGACCACTCAAACCGTTCTAAATAGAAACAAAAAAGTTAAAAAATAGGCTGGCTACAGATGTCTGAAATTTTATTTTGTTTTAGCTATGCTTATAGTGTTCTATAGTTTCTGTCGTAAACCAGACTAAAGTATACGTAGATTATTTCCTAGTCTGGTTCCCTGCTTCATATGCTCCCTGCGTTGTTCTCCGCTATTCGAATAGGTGTGAGCAACACAGGGAGCATACAAAGCAGGGAACCAGACTAATTATTCCTGCACTTAGCCTGCTTCCCAGCCATAATCGCAGGACCTGACATCCATATGAACGACCATATCGTGAGAACAGACGGACACCACTGACCTATATAAAAGGAATATTTAAAAAAAAATGGATTGATGCTACCGGTGATGGATGCTACAGTCCATAAACCAGGCTAATGTACATGTCACAAATTGTCGTTGTGGTGCCAAAGTTGACATAGTAGTCGCGTATATTGTTTGTCTTTAGAGTTAATCCATATTGCCGGGGGTGAATAAGGTCATTGTCTATTAAACCAGCAAGAGAGAATCGCTTGTGGGATTTGATTGATAGTGTTCAAGACTCGTGATGTTTGTTGTTTTTCCCCCCAATGTTAAGTGATTACAGCCCAATCACAAAGCTGTCGTCTATTCAAGTTGGTGCGACCGGGTTACACACTTAACTTAGAGTTTATCCTAGTATGTCATCTTTGAATGAAGTCGTTGATTTTTTGTCTCTGAGTAAATGGTTCTGTTTCTGGATGATATAATGTGGTTTTTTTATTTCATTAATTGTTAGATATGCAATGCACATGTATAGATTTTTCATATTTTCCCACAGCCCAGTCAAAACCATCTTTACGTTCGATATTACAACTGAGCACTAATAATTTTAACACCTAGAACCTTAATGACAATGGACAAACTTCCAACTAAAAAGAGACAAATTTTAAGGCTGGAGAAAATAATTATCGTAACTGAAAGAAGTGAAAAAAAGCAGACCACTCGCAAAAAGCGGTTTAAACGTCGGTAAAACAAATTTAAGTTGTTATAAAGAAAAAGAAGTAATTCAGAAATGATTTCATATGCTAAAATATGTGATCTTCATATGTAAATGTGATTTCATGTGTAATGACAGAAGTATATCTTTATTGCTATATAATTTTGTTTTTAGATGAATGCATACCATATTTTGGCAAGAAATATTAATAAAGAATAGAATATATGTACAGTGATTGTTGTTATTTTTCTTGAAATTGTTCTGAAACTGGACCTTGGAAACTGGTCTTTTTGTACAAGCCTGCTATGAGAGACCACCTGTCTTGAGAGACCGCTTTTTGTTGGCAGAAGGGGCGGTCTCTCATAACAGGTTTTACTGTATATGTATACAATGACACCATGTAAACAAATCAAGTGGTAATTAATCATGACACCATGTACATGATGACAACATGCAAATAAATCAAAAGTGGCAATCAATCATGATATATGTATACAATGATGCCATGTAAACAAATCAGTGGTAATTAATAATGACACCATGTACATGATGACACCATGCAAACAAATCAAAGTGGCTATCAATCATGACACAATGTACATGGTGAAACCATGCAAATAAATCAAAGTGGTAATCAATCATGACATCATGTATATGATCACACCATGCAAACAAACCAAATTGGTTACATGCCAATCAAAATGTTGTTTACATCATATGAAGTATTACAACTGCCAAGTAATGAAAAATAAGAGTTATCCCCCATCACTTTTCTACATTGGAAAACACAATCATACAGAAAAGATATGGAACACAATGCAAATAATGAAGCAGGCACATACACACACTCGCAAGCAAAACAGGTCAAACTATGTGGTCTATGAATTTTTTTCAAAAGCATGGCAATAATTACTGCAGGTTTTTTTAATCAGCTCTTCTATTTTAAAAATTTTGTCATAGCAAGAGAAAAAATTAGTACCTTTAGACCCTGCCATGGTAAAGTTCCTCTGTTGAAGTACATAAGAACATAACCAAGGGATTCCATGTCATCTCGCCTGCTCTGCTCAATTCCAAGGTGGGCATTTATACTGGCGTAACGTGCAGTCCCTGTTAGATTTTTGTCTTCTCTGTATGGTATATGCTGCCTTGTTCTGTTATCTCTGTACTTCTTGGCAAGACCGTAGTCTATTAAAAACACCTGTGAAAAATATTACAATATATAATTATTAATACTAATTGCAGAGGAAACTAAGTAATACTTATAAAATAGAGCTCAATTCAAGTGATTGTTGGTTACTTACACTTAATATACCCCTAGATCTCTATATTGACTAGACTGTAATATGTAAAAAAGATAACAGTAAATTCATTTACTTTACTGACTGCGTGTTTTTGTGGTATGGCAAACAAGAGTATTTCAAAGGGACTGATGATCTACTGACCAAAACAAATTTCCAGGAATCCAAGAAAAGACATTTTCTTTTTTTTAACTGCTGAGTGTTAGAACCAACTTTAATATTCTTGATACATAAAAAGATATTTTCAAGACTGCCACCATGGTGGAAATACTGGATTAATATTGGTAACATTTTCATTTAGGACCAAGCCAATATCATAAGAAATCTTTTATTGAAAACCCTATGCTGATAATGACCATCCATTCAAAATAAGTAGCAATAACATTTTGAAGATGGTCATTGTGGTAGCTGGTGATCAGACTGGCATCATTTTCAATTCTGATCAAACATCATAAGACGTCCTTTAGTGAAAAGCTCATACTGATATAGCCATCCATTCAGGAGAAGTTGTAACAACATTTTCAATCTGACAACTGTGGCAGCCATATTTGGATGTCCAAGTGGCACTATTTTCATTCAGACCAACTAGAACTTTGAGATGAATGTGTGTGTTTAATATTTTACACCAATCCTTCAAGTAGTTTAGGTCGAGTAGCAATGACAAACTATGGACAACACAACAACCTACAAACAGACCATACGTCTATGATGAGCTGGGCTAATAATTAATTTTCACTGATACTCAAATTCACAGATTAGGGAAGTGTTCCTATTGTTTGGTCTATGACAAGCTGGGCTAATAATTAATTTTCATTGATACTTAAATTCACAGATTAGGGAAGTGTTCCTATTGTTTGGTCTATGACCAGCTGGGCTAATAATTAATTTTCATTGATACTTAAATTCACGGATTAGGGAAGTGTTCCTATTGTTTCCATACAAGGATCATTGTTTGAGTAGTCTGAAAACTAAAGAAACTTTCAAGCCAACAACACATGCACAAGCATCAATCAACATGTATTTATATTATGCAGAACTGTTTGACTGTCTTATTATTTGATCAATTAGAGACAACGATTATGAAATATGAAAAGAAAGTTAGGAGCAT
Source organism: Megalonaias nervosa (assembly GCA_016617855.1). NCBI lineage: Eukaryota > Metazoa > Mollusca > Bivalvia > Unionida > Unionidae > Megalonaias > Megalonaias nervosa. Next base: position 27,357 of record JAECUM010062598.1, read on the forward strand.
GCCTTATGTCGCTGTCAACATTGTTAAATCCCAATGGACCTGTCTACTGATAATCCAAAGCAACACCACTTCATTAAAATGTATGTTCTTGCTCATTATTGAACTTGTAAGCCCATATTTCAAGGTTGAGTGAAATCAGATTACAAATGGAATCATGAGTAGTAATGAACAATGTCGATGGGCAGATGATGGATGGCAGACAAAAAGCACATAATATACAATAAAGACATGACTGTACCATAAACTCATTTGGTCTTACAGCCAGGTGAGCTCATAAAAATAAGTAATCCACAATATACTAGAAAATTTACATTTTAATCAGCTTTAAGCATGCTGTCTTTATGAAAATCTATCATTGGTTGGTTTATATGTAATCAGCAATCGGGTTGTTTCACCATCAAAAGACAGTGTTACACTTTTCAAACAATTCGTTTGTGGTATTTATCTTTTGATATGACATGTTTGCAAACTAAGCAACCAGTTTACATGAAGAAAACATTGTTACGTATAGGCTCGTTCAAAGTACATGTCTCAGCTAAAGGAATATTTTCCTTATCAAAATCATTCTCAAGAGCTTTCTTTGGCATAGCTCTGGTTACTGCTCATTCAAGCTGGGTATAAATCAGGGTATTCTTTTTCAATAGGATAAACTTTCTGATCCAAAGAAGGCTTGTCAGGCAACAAATGAATGCCCTCAATGGGTAAAGTAAGACTATACCAACTGTCACAGGTCCTGTAACTAAGTCTGATGACAAATTTACACAATGGAGAGGAACATTAACAAAGCCGCACTCTACTCCCTGAATGAGAACACTCTCATTAGAACAGGACTTCTCAGAAGAAGGCAAAATACCTGACACTAAAAGACTCTAAGAAGCTCTTGTATCCCTTAAAATTTTAATAGGGATAGGATTGGCCAAATCAACCAAGAGTGATATAGAACCCTTCGACATGAATGGTTCATAATTCTCCATAATAAAATCAGACTGGGGTTTTTGAGACCCAACAAATGTATTGTTTTCAATACATGACCGTGACCCTGACCTCTTGGAAATAAGAGCATCTGGGATAGGTCTATCTTGATTCTGATGCCTATATTTCAATCTGGAGCAATCAGAAATGACATGTCCTTTTTTCTTGCAATAGGTACACGTAGGAATAGACAAGGATTTTGAATCAAGTCTATCAGAAGCTTGATTTTTAGAAGTTGTGCCAGATTGAGTTTTAAGAGGAGTCGTATTAGGCTGGAATACCTTTCTACCAGTAGATTGCTGAGTGAAAGATTTGCTTACCACCGGAACTTTATGAGTTAAGGAATACTTATCAGCAGCAAGAGCAGCATTTTCCAAGGTTTTGACCTTATGATCTTCAAGATAAGTTTTGACATCACTAGAAACACAGTTCTTGAACTCTTCAAGTAATACCAGTTGTTCGAGTCTTTCATAATCATGTTCAATTTTCTCAGCTAAGCACCATCTCTTGAACAACTGTTCTTTTTCTCTAGCAAATTCAACATAAGTGTGTCTAGTTTCCTTTTTATAGTTTCTGAATTTTTGCCGATAAGCCTCAGGGACTAACTTGTAACCCTTCAAAATGCATTCCTTAACCAAATCATAGTCAGAACTTTTATGTACTGACAGGGATATATAGATATCTTGGGCCTTGCCATAAAGTACACTTTGCAATAATTGAGTCCAATACTCCCTTAGCCATTTCAAATTTTCAGCAACTTTTTCAAAATGAATAAAATATTTGTCTACTTCCTTTTCACTAAATGGGGGCACTAACTTAATATTTCCTACAGTGTCAAACTTTGAATTTGTATGAGAAATAGAATCGTGCTTTTCACTTGCCTGCTCTAATTCTTTCATTTTAATTTGTGTTTGCACCTGTCTCTCTCTCTCTCTCTTTCTTCTAATTGCATTTTGTTCTTTTTGTAACTCCAATTGCATTTTTTCTTTCTGTAACTCCATTTGCTTATCTTTCTCCCTCTCTTCAAATTGTAATTGTTTATCTTTCTCTCCTTCCTGTCTCTCTCTCTCCTCTTTTTCAAATTGTAATTGTTTATCTTTCTCTCTTTCCTGTTTCTCTTTCTGCTTCTCTTCAAACTGCAGTTGCAATTGCTTCTCCTGTAATTACAATTGCATTTGTTCTTTCTCTTTCTGAAGCTCGAGCTTCCTTAACTCCAATTCCATCTTGTATTTCATTTTTAATTCCATTACTTTTAGTCTGATACCAACTTACTGACTGTAGCCAAACACTTTTATCAAAAACATTCTTCTCTACCAAATATTGAATCAAAATATTTTTAATTTCTTGTTTCGTTAAGGAAGATTTTGCTTCAGAAAGATCATACTTTCTGGCAAGTTCAAGCCACTCATCTTTTTTCAGACTATCCAACTGCTCCTGAGTTGGACTAGAAAGAAAACTTTCCACTTTTGATGCCATTGTGAATGAAAGCCTGTTGTTTTCACTAAAGATTTCAAACAAAATGTAAAAATAGTACTTGGGATTTGAAAACTAGGGGAATTTAAATTTCAAAAAACAATTTTCTGAAATATTTTAGCCAAATTCAAATATCCCGGATGAGCCCCCAATTTTCTTTATGTTACATATAGGCTCGTTCAAAAGTAACAAAAGAAAAGAGTGAAGACAACAAGCTTTGTATGTTTTAACAAAAATAATTTTATTTCCCTAGAAAACACAGTGAAAAGGTGAAAATATGAAATAGGACTTACGGTTTGTGAAGAAAATCTAAACATTTATCCTAGACTTGTGAAAATATATAAGTCCTATCAATAAACAGTTCTAACTGAATCTAGTTTGAACCTCAAGTTGGTTCCAAGATGGAGGACGATGACATCAGATGAAGTCTTTACACAATTGTCCAGAATTTCACGCTGAACCACAATTTGTACTGTACTATTCCAATTTAGAATGAATTTCACTGAATGTCTTTGTCCTAAACCACTTGTGTAGTACTCCAGGGAAAAATATTATTATTTAAAAAGTAGATTAACTCCTATAGCTGTCATCTATAACAAGACACATCTCTAGCTCTACAGATGTAAAGAAAAATAAACTTTTGCCAGCACAAGAAAAATAATGCCTTCTTCTCAAGGTATAAGAACGACTCTGACTATTTTACAGGGACCTAAGTGTTTTTAAAACCGAACTAAGACGTTATTTCATGCACATGCACAAAGAACGCGTGGTTATATCATCATCTAACAATCGCAGTACACAATGTAATACATATGCTTAGAAAATGACCTTGGCCACAACCAATCGTTTACACCGGTTGTTTATCCAGTCGCCAATCTAAAATAATGCTTATGCATGCCGAGTCATATTTACGTTCTAAATAAACACGATGTTTCTTTCAAACTATTAGATCCCGTGAACATAATCATCATCATAATAATATACAATGATACAAAAATGGAATAAGAGGAATTCAAATTTTAACACACAATTAAATTACATGGTCGTAACAACATAAATAAAAACCACCAACAAAAAACAAACCTATCAACTGCAAAGGCTCACCATCGCAAACTTCC
>JAECUM010062602.1:0-11173 GCA_016617855.1 Megalonaias nervosa
GACACATCATGCGACGGCAGCTCAGGATCTATGTTGTTTGCAGTTGGACTCAACTGAAAAGCGAGTCAAATGCGGTATCTTCGATATGGGTTGCCAAATAATTTAACAGTGAACATCACATCCTATTGGTATATCATTGCTTAATAAGCTTCTTGTATTTTCAGTTTATGCTAAAAGTCAATAATATCATTTCTTGTTTCAGAATAGTTCCTTTTCTTATATCTTTAAATCTACAACTTATAGTGTAAAATTATTCTAACACCCATTCTCTCTCTCTCTCTCTCTCTCTCTCTCTCTCTCTCTCTCTCTCTCTCTCTCTCTCATCAGCGATGTACCCATTTTTTAAAATCGAGTTTCAGGTACTTTCCAGGCGAGCTTCTTATTTGGCAGCAGCATGCCAACCTTTATTTCGGAAGGCGATACTTAGTAATCCAGAATACAGGTTTAGAATTTCTGTGAATCTTTAGAATCGTCTGAGTGGTCTTTGTAAAATTACATATTGTCGTCAACTTTGAATTTTATATTTGATTTTCTAAAATCAAATCCAGGTACATCACATCATAATTTTAACTCGAATAACTTTTCGAGAAAGCTATTTAGATACTTTTAGTTGATACATTTGAATTAAAGGAATGGCGAACGAATGGATAAACGAATTAACAGTTTAAGTCCAGATACTCAGTGTACTAACCATCATCATTTTCCAGTCTACTCTGATAAAGGCACGAAGCCAACATAAATCAGTCGTCATCCATCATCGCGAGCAATATGCATTTATAACCAAGTCATGATTTTATGTAAACGAACGAACATTTTATAACATGCTACAGATTGCATATCATTATTCCTGTCTCGAATTTCAGGTCGGCTGCTGAAAAGACGCCTTTCAGCCATGCCTCATTTTCTTCAAAATGTATTTAAGTATGTGTTCCCACGCAATACGTTCTTTTTTATTTATTTATTTATTTTTTTTTTTTCAAGTCTGCGGGAAGACAATTTGACTGCACCTTTATTTCAGTTAAAACATGGTATATAAATAAGTTGTTAATCACTAGAGACCTGACTCAAACAAAGTAATTTATGGTTCCATATATACTCGTGTGTGTACGTGCGTGTGTCAGCATCGACCAAGAGTTTCGCATGATAAACGTTATAACTCAAGATCGTATAATTAGATAGAAGTTAATGGGGACTGCAAATAATCTTTTCTCTAAGTATTATTTATTATGGTAAAGCTGACGAGCAAAACAGAACTACTAAGCTTTGAAGTAGTATAGTTGCTACATGTCCACAAGGCTACCAATCACCTGATTTTCATTTCTCAAAATGCATCACTCAACCAAATCTCTTATCTTAACTGTTGGCTCTAATGTTTCATTTGTTTTGAATCTTTCTGTGAGAAACTTTTTTTTTTTTATTTCATGGCTTCCATATATTTCCTTCTTTTGTCCAGCCTAAAGACATTACAAAATCACTTGCTCTCTTTTGTGTAGCTATTAAGTTAGGTGTTAACATTTATCTTGATTGCCCTTTTTAGATATTTGCATTATTCAAAGTAACATTTCGTTCAGCCTCGAAGCGGAATTGATGTTAATTAATTTATATTGATCTTCATCTACATTTAAAACTTGCTTAGTATGTTCTGTATATTCATCAAATTTTATTTAGAAATGACTGCTGAGAAGTTGGAGACCCCTCTTTAGTTGAATTATCAGTAAAACTAATACTAATTAATTCATCCGTATTATAATGCATTAGTATTAATTGAGTGCATATAACACCGACTCAGTTGCGTCATTTTTAGTAATGTATGCTTAGTCGTGATGGAATATGGACTGGTGTGTGCAGGCAAGGCGAAGGGTGCCGTTTACCCGCGGACCTGGGTTCGAATCTCCGTTGAGTACGAATTAAAATTTCTCTAACCTGTATGATAGTATTATTTGTATTAAGTATTAATTCTGCCTACTATTATCAAGTATTCTCCTAACACATTCAGGATATGTTAAAGTTAGCAGAAATTGCATAGAATTCAATTGATCAAACACCGAATAATTAATTCTTAAGTCTTGATTTTATATTTTGACTTAATGCTTTCAAAATTCTAACTCCTGTTAATAAGATTACACATGGGCTTCGTTATTGTTGTATTGTTTCTATTTGGCTATTCTCTCTCTTTTCCACCAAGTTAAACGGAAGTATTTTTTATGCCAACGCAATGACGAATCTTTATTATGATGTACGAGAAAATCTTACGATTTTTTTAGGAAACGCGGATGATATAAAATGCCACATGTTTTAAGAATTTCAAATGTTTCATCTTTATCATATTTTATATATATTTTTTGAAAGCATCTGACTTTTCAGAGCCCTAAGAACCGAACTAACTCTTGGGCTAGCCTTGGAAAGCAGCAGTTTGTTGCTGCTGCAATTCTAAAGCTTTGACTCTTAAAATGTTTTCGATGAAAATTTCAGAAGAAAAACAAGTTGCAGCTTTGTGTTGAATTCCGAGCAAGGTATAAGTACGTTTAGGACATGCATTACAATAGGATTTTCTCGCATACGAATGTATTTCTGGAGATCTGAGACAAGGCAGACCGCAGCATTATTGTCCATGTTAATTTTTAAGGTGAACTGATGGCCCTGGCTGTGTTTGAAGGCATTGAAAGTTGGAGTAATAAAATGGTTTTTGAGAACAAAAGGATCAATATGAAAAAAATTAGGGTTAAGATGGTTAAGGGATTGAAATGTGATTTACCAAATTCTTAAGAAGGCATTGAATGCAATGAAAATTTTTTTTTTTAAATGTCAGCTGTTTGTACCGGAATTTTTAGTTCGAGTTGTAACAGTTGCAAGTTTTTTTCTACAACTTTTTTAGCTTGCATTTGTTAGTTAGCAATCTAGCATCACATGTTCATGTGGCGTGCATTCTTCACTTTCAGCATCAGAAACAGGTTAGTGAGATCTGCGTATTATTAATTTTTGTGTGTGTGTGTGTGTGTGTGTGTGTGTGTGTGTGTGTGTGTAGCTGGGACATAATGTTCGTTTAATGCCTGAGAAATGAAAAGTGCCAAATATAGCCCGAGTGACAGGTATTGAGGTTCCCATGGCATATTCTACAATGAAAGCATGATATAGTTTCCAGTTGCTTTCGATGTTAGTGTCAATATGCCATCAAGGAGAGTATTAAGTGATTGAGTTAATAAGTTTGGAAGTGCTGGTATTTGCCAATGGTTCTGTGTCTGCGTATGGAGTCCAAACCAAAACTTTGTGCACCTGCAAGTGAAAAAGGGTGTCAGCTAGAACATTTTTATTTCCCTGGGATGTGAGATGCTTGAAATAGTACGCAGTATTTGAGGCAGGGCTTGCAATAACCAGTTCTCTTACCAAGAATATAATGTCAGGTATTTCCTTAGGTTTGCTTTTTAACAATATAAACCATAATTTTGTTGTCTTTGGGTAAGTGAGTGCAATTGTAAGCACGTTGGTGGGCTCAAATTTTGATTGCAAGAACCATTGGATTTGGTTCAGAAGAGTAATAGTTTGGTCTCGCATTCATCATTCCGTGTGCCATAGAGCCAGCACACTGTGCTGGACATCTCAGCGCGCAGATCAGTGACGTGTGATTCTAACCGACGATCAGGAATATGCACCACTTTTTAAGACCAGCCTGAACCTCCTTCGTTCGTAATGCGTATGAAACGATCTGGTTTTGATACGCGTACTGTCATATCAATCAGCTATCTCAAGAAAGCTCTGCCAGGCAGAAAAACTGCACATGCAAAATTAAAAGCGCCACTTACAGATTTTGAGATTACATAGTGTCATCTTGTTTTTGTAACGCTGAGTATTAACTTGCTGCAGCAATTTTTCAGTTGATCAAAGTTAAGTCTGACTTCCATCTTGTTTTAGTCTGGTTGATAACCCAAAAAGGTCTTCACTAGACAAGGAAGGAAAGTTTTTTTGTTTCATCATTTATGGTAATATTAAAATCGGCACAAAGCATTAAGGAACAGATCATATTTCTCCTTAGTGGTATTGTAGTTGGAATCCAAAAGCAGAACTTCATCCAGACCAATGATCGTGCGGAGAATGTCCAGTTTGTAGGTTGCAATCTACTGTAGCGCAGTACTTATATATTACAAATGTGATAGTTGATGCAAAACCGGAAAACACTTGTCATAATATAACAGCCTATCCCAAGTGGTGCAAAACAGCGCACCAGCACTGTGCAAAACAGCGTACTGTCAAGGCTGGAATACATAGTAATGCCAAAGCTAGGTAATGCATTTGGTATATTTTGGTATAACGATTTGCGTTTGGGATGGAAAACAGATGCAAAAGCAGGGTTCAAAGGGTTGGATCTTAATTTTAGGGCATATTGTATTGATCATGTTTCTGTGCGATGTGATGGGGTGCCAAAATTGGCTTCAGCCAAAAGACTTTCGCATAGGAATGTCCTAAATGCTCCCAAAGCGAATCGTATTGCTTGATCGCGAATTGGGTCAAGCATCTTTAAGTATGACGTTTTAGATGAACTATAAACAACATAACCATAGACCAGATGGGATCTAATAAAGGTTATATATTAGTTAAAAACGACTTTTCTATCAGCACCCCAGTCAATGTGCGCTACTATTTTGAGCAAATCAAGGGCTTTCAAGCATCTAGCTTTCAATTTCTTAACCTGTGGAATGAAGGCACGTTTTCCGTCGAAGACAGTACCCCAAAATATTGTTTCCTAAGCAACCGGTACAGGTGTTCCGTCAATAGTGAGTTTAGAAACATAAAGTTCTCTTCGTAGCTGACAGAAATATACACATATCGTTGTGGATTTAGAGAAATTTTAAAACAAAATTGACAGTGGCCCAATTTTGAACCTTGTTTATAATTTGTTGCAATTTCCTGTCTTGTTGTATGCATCTGTTTAGATGCTATTAGGAAATCATCCACGTATAGGAAGCAATCCACATCAGGAGCAAGACATGTAATAATGCTATTAATTTTGATGTTAAAAGGCGTAACAAATAAAATACTGCCCTGGGACACACCCATCTCTTATCGAAACATATTAGAAAGGGTGTGCCAAACTCGTACCTTGTGTTCTCTTTTTGAGATAAAGTTCGATATATAAGTGGGTAGGCAGTCTTTTAGACCGAGATCGCGCAGGACATTCATTATCCTTTACTTCCATCTTGTGTCAAAGACCTTTCTCAAATCAACGAAAATAACTATTAAATGTTCTTTTTTGATAAAAACATCGCTAATAAACGTTTCAAATCTAACCAGATGATGGTTGGTACTACGGCTATTTCGGAAGCCACTTTGGAACGGAGATGTTAAATTATTAGTCTCCAAGTACTAAACAAGCCTTGTACTGATCATTCGTTCCATCATTTTACACAGACAGCTCGTCAAAGCAATGACGGTAGTTGATAGGATCTGTGCTAACCTTAGCTAGTTTGGGAAGAGGTATTACACTAGCCTCTTTCCAGGCAAGTCCAAAGGTGCCATTTCACAGAGAAGGAAAGAACCAATACAAACACCAGAAAATCTGCCAGCAGAAAATATTTTGTGGATTTTTTAAAGTCTTTCTTTATGTCTTCTTACCAGATTTGATCAACTTGAATCAGAGTACATGTTCTATGTCCTTGTCTGAAATTCCTGGTCGGTTGTACAAAAAAGGCAATCAACTAATTGTTTCCTACATTCACAATCTACATTGTCTCTCCTTCGTTGAGATGCCAATCCTTGGTGAGATATACTATGTGTGCATTTTGCTGGATTATCGATATGTATGGGAAGCATGTTCATTTTTTAAAGTTCATATCTCAATAAAACAAGGGCAATAAATTGTTTCTTATACCGAATCAAGCACGAAGCGGACACGATTGCATAATTTACGGGAGACACTATCGCGTTAAGCATGGTGTTTTGTTTTCGAACACGTGACATTCTGTGCGCCAGTTATTGACACTGTAACTTTGGTAATTCTAAACATCGTGGACACCTTGCTGCGTGATCATCATCATGTCAATAGGGTAATATTCGTACTCTTTATGATAAATGAAAATATAGGGTGGATAACAGGCCGTTATTGCGAATAATAATCAACTATTCCCCTTTGCTTCCAAAAGACAAAACAGTTACTATCTTTTGGAATCAAAGAAAAATATTTCTGACCATAATGCTGAGTGTATTGTTGACTCAGACATGTCTTCCCGCATGTATTAGATTCCTATTTCTTCCACAAGTTCTTAGATATTTTTGAATCTGGATTATTTTTATGTGTCTCTAAGTAATATTTCCAGTGTCGAATATGTTCTCTCTTGCATCTAATTTTGTGCCAGAAACAAATGGAATTTAGATGCAAGTACTTTTATACGGTTCATATTCCACATTTTATGTCTTATTTATACAGCAAGCAGCAATTGTAATTTGTAACTTTTTAAAAGTACATTATAATTGCATACCAGAATGAGCAAAAATTGATTCACACTCCATCTCGTCAAATAAAAAAATAGATGTTGTCAATCATGCTTTACCCCAATGCTAAGATATTGATTTCTGTACCATGCCATCTTCATTGGAGAACTCCCGCAAGGAAATTTGGGCTTTTTCCTTCAGATTTCCCTAACACAAGTGGTTCAGTGACCTTCTATGAGTTTATGGCTTTATTGAGGCATGAAAAACGTTTTATCGTGTTGATGTTATAACTCGACTAACATACGTCCAAGAAACGCCCAAGATAATATATATTTTTGCATACAAGTTATCATTTTCAGTACTAGTGTGTAATACCATTGAGAAATGTAGTTAGAATTTTACCCAAGGTGTTGGTAAATACATGGTTAAGCCACTTTATCTTCACACAAATGCTCACAAAAATGAAATGCTAACCAGAAATTGGAGAGTAGCATTCAATGTTCCCAATCTAACAAGACATCGAGGATTTTATAGTAGTGCAAGATTTTAGGAAGCATTGAACATCATTGCGTTAACAAGTAGTTGTCATGGATACGCATTTTTAGAATCTTCCAACTCAAGCATTGCATTGTGTGGTCTTATATTTCATATTGTTCTCAATCTGCATTTGGACAAAATAATGACATGCAACTGAATATTTATTGTTCAACTGCGTACATGTTTTAATTTGAACCGTAATCATTGAACAAGTGTGCGACTCCTAGGTTGGAAGACACACACACACACACACACACACACACACACAGAGCGCGCGTGCTGGACATTTCTGAACTTAAGTAACAAATACTGATAGAGAGTTTATAGGTGTATTACATAACCCGCACGATTCATTTGATATCAGATAATAATATGTATGTAACAATGAAGACGCAAGTGCATAATTATTACGAATCTGAGCGAATAAACAGTTTCAAAGAGATGTTATTACTTGTCGAACTTTGGAACTCAAGTACCTAATACCCATTTTTTTAAATATAAAAAATGCTCCACTCCCCACATCGAATTTCATCACCAATTACCGCTGCAACAATGCCGACTTTATAAGGAACTAAGGAAACTTTTTATGATTTGGAAAAAAAGAGGAATAGTTGATTAATCTCTGCTTTGTAGAAGAATCCAGCTGGTGCAATGGACATAATTCATGGTAAACATATAGGTAATTAATGCGCTGAAGATTTTCCAGTACATTAGTAAACATGCTGGGACTTGAAAGCTGGAGGTTAAACTCCATCGTTGTATTTCAGTAACAGAACTGGCTTCCTATTCAGAAGTAGGGAGTATTACTGCATATAACATTATCTTCCTGGTATGCACTCAAAGATTTTTTCCGTCAAAATGAACAAAGCAGCTTTGCTAACGCGATACACTTAGTGTGTCTTAAAGGTGTGCAAGGCCTTCTTAAGACTTTCAACTCTTCCCTCAGTCCTGGTGTTTGCAGTGATTATCTTCCAGCCTGTCTCATACTACTTTAAGAGATTATCACGCTGTCTTCTTCACAGTGGCATAGAGTGGTTGCCTTACAGCCAGTAATGGAAGATATACTGGATTTATATTCAATGTTGCCTGCCGAATGACGTCCATACTAGGTTTTTCCATAGTCAATAAGCTTCATTTTCAGCCACTGGAAGGTATGCCCCGGATATTCTAGTGGAAAATGTTTCTGTTTGAGAGCGTGTCTGTACGTGCATTTGAATATATATTTCTTAATATCACACTAGATGGAAATACCTCAAAACTCCGATATGAAATATGTAGACAAATATACTTTTAAAAAAATTCTTTCCCTGAATCCGCAAAACTAACGATTTACATGTTATGTTAAATTTTGTAGTATTATTATTTTTAAATTATGTTCAATATTTGGGATCTTTATTTGGTGAGATATAAATTCAAATAAAAGTATTTAAAAGGTCATAGACGCACATTCCCAACAAATTTCACACGGAATGTATAATTACATTATACGTGAAACAGAAAATATTACAGGACACAATCTGGAATCGGCTTAGTTTTGCCACAACGTTTCATCAGACTGATTACTCTCAATCTGATGACTTCAAGCTGTTAACACTGCATGCATTGAATCTCCTTTATACCAGTTCTTCTGCTTTCTTACCATAAATGAGCATTTGTTGCATATCCGAACCATTCATTATAAGGGTGGTGCAACTTTCAAACCATGAAAGTTGTATCATTCGGAAGACTTCTGACACTGGAATAGGAAGCCATGATGTTTGTCACATGCGCAAGTAACTATGAGCAACACTTATCTTTTGCTGTGTGTGTGTGTGTGTGTGTGTGTGTGTGTGTGTGTGTGTGATATGGATTTTTAACGTAGCTTTAACAATTTTTCAGTCATATTGCTACGATGTCTGCAGTGTGACAGTTTATAGTAATTTCTAGCACTGGGGCATCATGCTGCAGACATGTAGAATAGCATAATGTCCCACCCAGTCACATTATCCTGACACCAGGCCGACCAGTCCTAACACTAACCTCTTAATGCTGAGCACCAAGCGAAGCAGCTGTTAGTACCATTTTCTAAAGTCTTTGGTATGACTTGGCCGGGGTTCGAACCCGCGTCCTCCCGCATCCGAGGCGGACGCTGTAACCACTAGGCCACCGGAGCGGTTTTTTTTTTGTGCTACCGAATGTGACTTAATTACACATCACTGTATAAGCATATGCATATTTTACAGTAATAGTTTGGTCTAACCAAAACGTACCGTAGATCTAGGTATATTTCTTGATTTACACTTAATTGGGAGACACACATTTTAAGGCTGCAACGTTTAACTTGTAAATGACTTAGTTTGCTTACGGCCTACGAACGTTTGCAAAATTACTAAATATACACTTGACTGCAAGTAACAAAGAAAGTACCTGTTCAATTTAAATGATATATTTATACATCTCTGCCTAAGAGGACTGTTAGTGGGGCTTTTCTGTTAATTATTTTCTTGAAGTATGCATGATTTGAACACAGAATGTGGAATCGCTAAGAAATAGCCGAAGTTGACGAAAATTGGTTTTAGCACACATTACACATCATGCGAATTTGCTGATAATGCTGATACAACTGTATTACACTATATTATTTACATGTTGAAAAAGCATGTTTGTTAACAGAACCTTCGACAAGTTAACATTTTATCTGAAAGAAACACCGTTTCAAGTTTGTAAAGTATTGTATAGCTTCTTAGATCTTACAAAATATCGGCACATTACGTCTGATAGCAGTAGAAAACAAAATAACGATCCAAGGAGTTTTTACCCAAAAATGTCAAATTATCCTACTAACGGTTACTCAACGTGGGGCCAGATATATTCTTTAACAAACAGTTTCAATTTTGAAGTACCAATTTGTAGTTTACAAAAAACAAAGAAAGTCTTTATTACATTTAATTATCAAATTATAGACCAGTCTACCACAAACTATAAGAAACTCACATTCTATATATGTTTTCCAAAAACAGTTACATAAAAACAAGCAATTGTCATCCTACTATACCATATGTAAAATAAAAATATACATTAGAGTTAAGTGCTTAAAACAGATCTATATTTAAATCACATTGTTGCCAATCCATTGTGTAGTTGCTACAAATCTAATGAAACAGCCTACCACTATTTCTTTGAATTGAAACCATACAATATTCATCGAATTCTTCTGATGACTAACCTATGCAAACTTGCACGTCCAGTTCCTATTGACCTACTCAAATTTGCACGTCCAGTTCATACTGACCTACTCAAACTTGCACGTCCAGTTCATACTGACCTATTCAAACTTGCAGGTCCAATTCATATTGACCTACTCAAACTTGCACGTCCAGTTCATTCTGACCTATTCATGTTTTGCTTGGCGAAGATACTCTTAATGAGGAGGAAGCGACCTGTTCTGTGATTAGCGTGCCGGAATCACGACCGAAATGAAAGGGTGTGGTTTCGAATCCTACCATTGGGCCAGCCTTAGTCAGCAACTGTGGCGTGTCCTTGGGCAAAACACGTTGTTTCAATTTTCTTGGTACTAAATAACCTACATGCGCTACTGTGCCGTAAAGCACCAAACTAAATCTTAATTACAAAATTAATATTGAAGTTTTTTTCGGCAGGTCCACCATTATCTCCGATGTACTAATCTCCTTTTAGCTTACATATCTAGCGATAAAGCTCAAAAAAGTTGAATCCCAATGTGATTTTACTTTAATATTTTTTATCATCGAGGTTTTTAGGTCTTGAGGACTGTTATTATTATTATTATTATTATTATTATTATTATTATTATTATTATTATTATCATTATTATTATTATTATTGTTGTTGTTGTTCAACAGGGTATGATGATGCAAATGCGCTTGAAATAATAAATAAAGGATAAACATAACTGATATGCTGCGGATTTGGATTTTTAACGTAGCTTTAAAAAATTTTCAGTCATATCGCTACGACGTCTGCAGTGTGGCAGTTTATAGTGATGTCTTGCACTGGGGCATCATGCCGCAGACATGTATCATGATGTCCCACCCAGTCACATTATCCTGACACCAGGCCGACCAGTCCTAACACAACCTCTTAATGCTGAGCGCCAAGCGAGGCAGCTGTTAGTACCATTTTTTAAAGTCTTTGGTATGACTTGGCCGGGGTTCGAACCCACGACCTCCCGCATGCGAGGCGGACGTTCTAACCA
>JAECUM010062603.1:0-13960 GCA_016617855.1 Megalonaias nervosa
GCAAAAGGGGGAACTGCTATCTGCTCTTTATGATTGCTTGGAGCAATAATATTTAAGTTTGCATATTTAATGTTTCTATTCAATTTATAAAGATGGCAGAACAAGAAAATAATTAAGGAAGAAACTAGAATAAACATGTTAACATATAATTGTAATTTCATTTAAGGAAATAAGAGAAAAAAGGAAGAGGTAGGGGTGCCTTGCCTTAGAAATATTTCCACATTGCTAAAAGTAAATCAGTTTAAATGATGGTGCATAGAGGGTGGGCAAATGTGGAAAGATAAAACTAAATTGTACCTGTACAGTAAAATCTGTATTTAGACCCTAACCTGTCTGTTGACATAATCTCTTCAGATGGGTAATCTGGCTAAAGAGGTAATTACATCATGGCATAAGATTGATCTGTGCATTAGAATTTTGCTTTACATGACAATTGGTCTCCCAAAACAGTAGTCGTTTAATACAGGTTTGAGTATTGTAAGGTCATGTCCTGTCTATACTATCTTCCACTTGGAACACTATAAATCTCCACAAACTTGCATGACTGTTTCCAAATTCATTTTATTAACTTTTTAATATTATGTATCATAATGTTTGGTTCTACACCTTGGCTAATGGGTGCAAAAGACTCATTTTGAATAGTGTAACATAGTCAGATTGATGTTTGAGTTAGCTATGTTGAATTATAAAAATTCATTTATTTATTTTTCCATCTCTTCATATTGCCATTTTTTTTTTCTCTACAGGGATCATGCTGGAGGAAATGAGGAACTGGTCAAATTATATACTGGTGGGAAGCTGGAAGTTTGTGGGGGAGATGACAGAATTGGAGCCCTAACCCGCATAGTCACCCATGGAGATAAATTACAGGTTCCCACTTGATTTTAACTTTTTTTGTCACATTAATCCACACAAAATGTATTTATTCCAGATTATTTAGAATGGTATGTATGACCAATGAGACTATTGGAAGGGGTGTTTTACACACAAACACAAATATCCTTCAATTAATGCAAATTATTGCCCTCTGGCCATGAAAATAAGGTCACATTCACCATGTCTTGGGACTCGTATGATCAAAATATCCAGTTTTGTCAAGTTTGGTTTAATATTTGCTTGCTATTTTGCATACAGTATAAGTGTGACAGACAGACAGACGACACAAGACCAGTATGTCTATCATCTTTGGGCAAGGTAAGATGTCATCACTTCTATGTAAATAGTCACCTAATGATTCATCTTGGAGAATTATTGTTCACTGTACATTCAGAACAGTAAAATGTATCTTGGGACACTTTTCTCTTGAGTACCCAGATACACAGGATTTAATACTTGTATATCATCATTGCTTTTAGTCAGCGGATAAAGATCTAGAGTTGATCTATCTCCTGTCACACTCTGTCACATGTTTTACAGATTGGCAAGCTGAGCATCCAGTGTCTTTTCACTCCCTGTCACACTCTAGGACACATCTGTTACTTTGTTCAAGGCGAAGGTGGCGAACAACCAGCAGTCTTTACAGGTATAGTCAGTATAGAATAGTCAGTATAAAGCCATGTGTTACTGTTAAGATAAACACCATCTAGTTATTATACAATAATGTTTAATTGTTCATTAGATGCTGATCTTGTCATTTATATCCTTCATAATGTAGACAGCATGTCACATTTGTAACCAGTCTGCCTGTTTTATTTCTCAACCTGTGTGAAGTAACAGTGGTTCATGGTAGCCAGACAATTGCAAAACATTACAAGTGTGGTTGCATTGTTCTGTATTTGGTTCACATGAACCAATTGCTAACTTCGAGTGAAATAAATTAAGTAGCAGATTAAAAGAACTAATGTTTCAGACTTGAATGGAATTACGACTATATGCATAGTTTATCTGAGTCATAGTGTATTGGGGGGTTTTATAGTCAGGAAACACTTACCTAATAGGTATTGGATCAGATTCCACTTGACCATAGTTTCAAAAGTTTACACCAGATTAGATTTTTATATGCCTACCTTAAGGCATAGCATATCCTTCATCCATCTAGCGGTTACCAATTTCATTTCAATACGATAGCTCATGTTATTACCATATATACTTGCTTATAAGTTGATTCGACTATAAGTCGACCCCCACCCCTTTAGGGCAGCAAAAAGGGAATTTCTCTGACCCTCCTATAAGATTAGGTGACTTAATATTAATTCTAAAAGTATTAAATAAACAAAGTCCATATTAATTCTGAAAATATTATAATAAACAAAGTATTACAATAAACAAAGTCCATATTAATTCTGAAAGTCCACATTTTTGTGATTCATGATGTCCTGTAAATGTCACTGTCTGGTATCATCTGGTTAAAAGCCCAAGAATTTTTCTTCATCATCGGAGATACTGAATAAAGTTTTGAATTCCTCCACTGTCATGCGGCCGACATAAACATCGCAATGTGTGATATCTAACAGACAAAGTACACCATAATTCAGAGAACACTGACTATTCATAAAGTCAAACCATTATTTATGTACAGGTTGAGGTTGGGATCTAAACTTGGATCATACAGTCTTTGAAATCACATCAAAGGATTGCTGCAGATGAACAGATTTCATTTGTGCCGTATGATCAAAGGGACTCATCATGGCACTGAACAATTATCAAATTCATGTGCTGCTAATTGTCTCCTGGGGAATGTGAAAATATCTCATTTTTTCTGAGCAATACTGAATTCCCAATATCAAGCAGTATTGCTCAGTAAAACTAGTTTATATTTTCCTACAAATGCAGTAACCTATAATTGTCCACTGTCTGCTGTTACCAAACTTTGTGGATGGCTTGCACTTGGAGTTGGGAAGAAACCTATCGATTTATTTGTCATAGTGATTGAAAGAAGGAAAATGGTTTATGCACAATAACTTTAGTTCCACATCATGTACCTGGATCCAAATTTTGTAGATGGCTTATAGTATAGATATGGAAGAAGCCTATTGATTGGTATTGGATTCAAAAGGTCAGTGGTTAGTGTCACTGTAACTGGAAAGAGAAAAATGGATTTTGAATGATAATTTTAATTCTACACCACATGCCTTGACTAAAGTTTGTGAGGGGGCACCAAGTGGCCGAGTGGTCTAAAGCGCTCACTGTTACAGATCATTGCCATCTCACCTGTCTGTGTTGGTTCAAGTCTTGGATTCGACCAATGTGGGTATGTGAGAAAGCATGCCAGTAGCTTCTCATGGGTCAGTGGTTCTTTCCGGGGTTTTCCCACATTCTTCCTCCACCATTTATACTGGCTGCTATATATTGCCTATCTTGTGCTGAAAAATGGTGTTAAACCCTATAACAACAACAACAACAACAACAACAAAGTTTGTGAGGATTTGCAATTAAGTTACCGAATAGGCACATCGATTTTGAGATCAAAAGGTCACGGCTCAAAGAAAAATTGGTTTTGCAGAATAATTGTTCTAGAGTAAGTTCCATGAGCGTTTGTAGAATGCTTGCATTTTGGGTAATGAAGAAACCTGTTAATTCTGTTGTGTAGAGGGCATGGGCATGGCAAGTCGAATAATAAATTAATACATTACATTTAGTTAAAGATCCCATACCTTGACCCAATGTCAAGATCATTGTGACCCATTGGAAAGTAAACTCCAGAGTTCCTCCATAGAGAATTGTTAAAGAAGTGGGAGTATATAATATGCCTTTTACAGTTCTCTTCAAATCAATATAACATGCCTTTTACAGTACTCTAATAAAATCAATATAATATGCCTTTTACAGTACTCGAATAAAATCAATATAATATGCCTTTTACAGTACTCTAATAAAATCAATATAATATGCCTTATCCAGTTTTCTTCAAATCAATATGCCTTTTACAGTACTGTATTCAAATCAAAAGTGAGTCCTGGAATATGACATTTGGATGATATATTATTTAGATATGCATTTGGATATGCATATTTTCTTCCTTGTGACATTTCATGGCTGCCATAAACTCGGAGACACATTTCCAGTTCTCCATTTAGGATAATGAAACAGACCTACAGTCAGAGGCTCAGATTTGTCATAATACAAATTAACACCTCCATAGGTCTGATTATTGTAGATGGAGAAAGGCCAATACATTACAGAAAAACATAGGATTGAAGAGTAAGAGAGCTAATATATGTGGTGTTAAGGAAGTTCTGATTTAAAAACCCTGGTCTAGGCATGCATATTTCTCTTGTTATTTATACAATATTCCCATTTTTTCAGGAGATACCCTGTTCATTGGGGGTTGTGGAAGGTTCTTTGAGGGAAAACCAGAGCAGATGTACACAGCTTTGGTAGAAATCCTTGCCAAACTTCCAGCAAACACAGTAAGTGTTTAACATGAGAGTTCTATAAAGACACTATAATGGCTTTTTTCATTACAGAAATTATCCTGCATTCATCGGCTTTTATGCTCTTTAGCACTTTACTTTTTTCTTTTTTAGAAATATACTTTCGTATTAATACCTCATATCAGTTGAAACAGTGAAGTGTGCATGTAAAATGTTGGTAGTATATTCACTCCCTTTGTCAGAAAGTTTGTGTATTATGTCACTTGTTTTAATACACTTCACTTTGAATCTACTGCACCCTGCTACACTGTTGTACTTTGGATTAACAACAGATACATATCACAGAGCATCATCAACAGTCCATAGAAAATGCAAGTTTATATTTTTAAAAAAACATAAGAAACTTTATTTAAAATAATTCATAAAGATATTCATCTTTCTATTATATATTTGATTCAGAGAGAAATGTCTTCTCAAAAGCTAAAAGAATCAAATTGGAAAAAATCATGATGGTATTATAATAAATTTGTTTACTTGTAAGCCAAAAATATTAGAATTAGCAATGAACTATGTTTTGCAATTTAATTGACAGTGTGGGTATTCAAAACATCAGTCTCTTGAATGTACTGTTTCAAACCTGTCTTGCATTCTTCATAAATTGATTATCTAGATGTGTGCATAATCAGGGACAAAAGGCAGTTACATGAGAAAGATTTTATTTTCAGTTTTAGTATCATTTTTAACCACAATCCAAATTAAGAAAATGAAATCAGTCAAAACAGTCTAAATTTCAAGATTCAGTTCAAGGATCTGAAAAACATTGATTGCAAAGTAAAATTGCTCATTTCCCATTAGATAGAAAAGACAAAACTCAGACATAATGGAAAGAAAAGATAGAAGACGCCAATTTAACTACAAAATATATGGTAAATTATTTCTTTTGGTAAATATTTACAAATCATAATAACATGGTGCTGCCTCTGAACATCACAGAAGACACATGAAAATGTAATGCATTACACTGTTCTAAACTGTATTCACTACTGATAATGATAGGATTTTCAACAAACATTTCTGTCCATATGAGTCATTGTTGACCAGTGTAAACTTATCTTGTTTTCATGACATTGTCAAGAGATGTGTTTTGTCAAAAATGGGGAGTTTTGGACACTGCCTCATAACAGGGACATGATTCTATTTATATGAAACATAAGCAATGAGTTGCAAAACTCGTCCTAGTTATAACCAATGATAACCACAATTAATCTGTGCCATGACTAAAAAAAAAGGATTTGCACAGACACAACTAATACCAAATGAAAGTTGCCTTTTTAAAAAAATGAAAGAAAAACCTATAAATTCATAATGCACGGCTCTCATAAGTTGTGTGGAAACAATCATTGTAATATGAGATATATAAACTCATTACAGGATTCCTATGAGAGGTACTTTTTAATTGGTTGACCCAGTAATTCACAGTGGCACACTCTTGTGATTTCATTGACTTCTATGCATGGCTTTACAAATTTTATAGAAATTAGCTTGTCCAGGGAAAACTAATTGGATAATTGAACTTTGATTTGAGCTTGCCACAAAATATCACAAACTAAAGTATAGAAAAGTATAGGATGTTTGAAGAAAATCAGATTATATTTCTTTGGCACATATTTTATTTTACAAAGTAACTTTTGTTTTTGATATTTTTGTTTGCACCTTAAAACAGTGTCATTAGTTAAGTTAATTATCAAAAAAGATGCATGTAAATATGTGTATTGGGATATGCAGATGAGGAAATAAAGGAAAGGTTTGAATGCAGATTCAGCTAGAGGAGCAAAGACAGACATATAAATGTATAAATTCAAAATAGATAACCGTTTTGGAAATGGCTGGATTTTTAAGTGTTGTGTAGGTAAAAGACCTCAAACTGAAAAATTAAACTAACCAAGAACAGAAATGTGTTAAATTAATTTTAAATATGTTGCAGTATATCATAACACCTTTGTTATCTACATTTCCACTTAAAGTTCAATTGATCATGCAGATTTTAGTGTAAAATCCAGTAAAAGATGGTAAAACTGAGTCCCTTTCTGATGTATTCTAATGTTCACTTTTTCTGAGGAGTGTTGTGTCCACTTACATGTCTACTTCTGCTTCCATGATATCCAGTGTTCACCTTGGGAAAGACCGCTCTGGTGGCCTAGTGGTTAGAGCATCCACCTCGGATGCAGGAGGCCCTGGGTTCAATCCCCGGCCGAGTTTTACCAAAGACTTTAAAAAATGATACTAACAGCTGCCTCACATGAGGCTCAGCATTAAGAGGTTAGTATTAGGACTGGTCAGCCTGGTGTCAGGATAATGTGACTGGGTGGGACATCATGCTACATGTCTGCTGCATGATGCCCCAGTGCTAGACATCACTATAAACTGCCACACTGCAGACATCGTAGCGATATGAATGAAAAATTGTTAAAGCTACGTTAAAAATCCAAATCACACACACACACACCTTGAAATTGGTGACAAGCATCTAAACATCTTTGGCAGGCAGGTTTTTGAGAATGATTTGAGAACAATTATTTTATCCATTTTATTATTTTACAGACAGAAAGTAAATGTATGTATTGGTCTCCTGTAATAATCACATAAATAATAAATGATTAGACCAACTGTAATAATCACATAAATAACAGATGATAAACACCAATTGTAATAAATACAGAAATAATAAATGATAAACACTAATTGTTATAATCACAGAAATGACATGATAAACACCAATTGTAATAATGACATGAATAATAAATGATAAACACCAATTGTAATAATTACATTAATAAATGATAAAAACCAGTTGTAATAATTACATAAATAATGGTAAACTTATTGTGGGTGCTAAATTTTCAGATGGCTAATCATTTGAGGTGAGTCCAAACACAGTAGTTATATTATTAACCATTATCACTTAGTCAACTTGAAATCAGTAACATGCATCCAAACAATCTTTGACAAACCAGCTGTTCAGAGTTGGCAAATCTTATTGCATTTGAGCTTAGACTGCTGTTGGCTCATTTTGGACTTAAAAGTTGGAGAATCCTGTATATGTACAAGTATTACTGATAAGTTAAAATATAAATATCTATTTCCTATTTGTCAGAACTTGCTATAAATAGCGCATTTAGATTTTATGTCTGCATGAGAAAAAGCAAGACTGACCTTGACATTGACCACAAGAAGATTGCAGACTGTCAGTATATCATGTGAATTAAAGGAATGATAGCAGAAAGAAACTGTTATGGCATGATCAAAGAATATGGTCTTTGCTTTCAGAGAGTGTTTTGTGGGCATGAATATACAGTTGCCAACCTGAAGTTTGCAGCCCATGTAGAACCCAACAATACTGTCATTAAAAAGAAAACTTCCTGGGCACAGGTAGGTAGTTATGGCAACAGAAATTGGTGTTGCTATTAGGAACACTCAGCACTCACTTTGATCAAAATAAATGTCATAATGTTATTTAGCACACCCTGCCACTTGTGGTTACCGTATTTACAGTAATTATTGGGACACCATATTTGTTAGGATACCATATATTTTTAATGTAATTTTTTGTGCACCGTATGATCTGGTCAAAACAATTTGTTTCGAGGCATAAGTTGTGGGACACCTTTAAAATCACTTTAAAATTAAATGTGTAAAAATGCACTCAAACTTGAATTTTCTTAAAGAAAACTTTTTTTAAAAATGCTGTGAGCATTGTTTGTTTACACTTTTCTTCCTAACTTCTTTTGTGTAAAAGAGAATGAGTCCAACTTTTTCTGTTCTAATTTATGCTTCAGCCAAGTTTCTTGATGAAATGCTAAGGTTTATTTGCTGTTCTTGCTCATTTCGCGATTTATTTTGGCCAAATGACTTTCGATGAGCACAGCAGAAACTATATATTGTAATTAATTGTAACTGATACAAGAACCTAAATTACAGACTGCATGGGTTCAAGTCTAGGGCTCGGCCAATGTGGGTATATGAGAAAGCTTGCCAGTAGCTTCTTGTGGGTCAGTGGTTCTTTCCGGGCTTTCCCGGGTTCGTCCTCCACCATTTATACTGACCGCCATGTGTAGCCCATCTTTTGCTGAAAAATGGCATTAAACCCTATAACAACCTAAATTACAGTATTGTAATTACAAATAGGTCATAAGGCCATTATTAATAATAATAATAATGAGGACTTTGTATAGCGCCTAATCTTTAGAAGCTCTAAGTGCTTTACAACATTTGACAAAACTTAAAAAACATATATAATGATATGATTACAAAATTAAAAACAAACACCACGAAAGTAGAAACAGAAAATATGCTGTAAATATTTAAAGCAAGGATACATTATTAGGTCTTTAAGTCTGTTCTTGCAGTTGAAATAGGTGAGTTTTAAGAGAGCTCTTGAATGAGATCACTGTGTCTTTGTGTCTAAGTGCAGTGGGCAATTCATTCCACGTTGCTGGGCCCTGGTATGCAAAAGAGCGTTGTCCATATGATTTCATCTTCATAGTGGGAATGATGAGAATACGAGTGTCAGAAGAGGAGCGTAAGCATCTTGCAGGTGTGTACACATGGGTGAGGTCAGATAGGTATGTTGGACTGGAGCCCATCAGTGAAACGTAGCACAGAGAACAAATTTTGTGTTTAATTCTGGATCATATGGATAGCCAGTGTAGGGTACAGAGCAGGGGAGAGGCGTGCTCTGATCGTGGTACTCTAAGGATGATTCGAGCAGCTGTATTTTGAACTTTTTGAAGTTTCTGAAGTAGATATTGAGACGAACCAGACAGAATTGAGTTACAATAGTCCAGTCTTGAAAGTACTAAGGAACACACAAGTGTTTTAGTGGCATCAACTGAAAGATACTTGCGAATGGAGCTGATTCGTCTCAGCTCAAGATATGCAGCCTTGCATATGTTCATGACATGTTGGTGCAACGAGAGAGTACTGTCGAGAGTGACACCGAGGTTTCGTACTGACTGTGTGAATTTAATGTTGGTGTTGCTGATATTTATTGTCTGAGGTAAAGGATGTGAATGAGAAAGTCTTTGTGTTGTAATCAGGATGGCTTCAGTTTTATCATCATTCATCTGCAGCTTGTTACATGTCATCCATTCATAGTGTAATGACCAAGATGGGCACATAAACCTTAAAGGAGACCAGAAATAAAATTTTTCCTTTTATGTATGTAATTCTCTACAAATTTTAATTTGACTGTAATGCTTATAAATTACATATCATAGGCAGATAGTGATTATATTGCGCGAAGATACCACAATTCCGTAAATTGCAGAGTTTTTCCGAGTTTTGATGAGACAACAGATCACTTGGTCCCGTGACGCAATACTAGCCAGTCCTCAAATAGAAACAGAAACATGGCGAGCGAGACAGACAGGAGGAGACCAGGTTTGGGTTCCACATTAAAAAGTTGAATCTGTTTCCGAGAGATGCTCATAACGATATCTGTTGAACTGTGTGTTAAGAATTTTAAAAAAAGCAATGTAATTTTAAAATAAATACTTATACATTGTGCGCTGTGCAAAAATGTGATAAGGATTAAGTGATGGTGCCCAATGTAAAAATTTAAAATTTACCACAATGCAATAAATTCATTTAAGAAGGATGAGATTCAATCATATTATATGTAAATGACATATTCATTACCTACCCCCAACACACCACCAAAGGACTAATATTTTGAAAATATACATCCAACACTGAAACACTGAGAGATAATACTGAATTCTAGGCAAAGAGACTAGAATGGGTACCAACTTGTGCGTGAAACAATATCCATTACCGGGGTGGTGTAAAAGGCATTGAGAATGGTTTTCATTGGTTGTAACTTAAGCATTAGTTAAGAAAAAATATTTTAGGCACAGGCCCCGGGCTGGTGACTTGAATACACTCACAAGCAATGACTGAAATTCCACAAGACCGGACAGTTCATACCTGTCAACTCTCAAGCCGGGAGAAAAACCTCCCGATTTTGTGGGTATTTCCACACCTACCTCCTGACCTAGTAATATCTCCCGATTTTTCACAGAGGACTCCCGATTATCACATTATGTCAGTCAATTTCATTTCTTAGGAATAAAAACACCAAACCATAAATAGATATACCGTATGCAATCCGCAGATACCATATTCTGTTTTATCACTTGTGAATATTGTAGTGATGAAATCAGTGCCAGATTTAGGCATAAGCTAAACAAGCTACAGCTTAGGGCCTCACAGTCTGAAGAAACTCGGCCAGTTAACACCTGACATTCCTCTACCATATATGTAAAGTTTAATTACCATGATTAAATAAAAAGGACTAAAGCAAAATATACCATGAAGTATATGTGCCCCAAAAAACTAATTCAGAATAAATATTTTCATTCAGGAAACTGTTACATGCCTTAAGACTAAAACCTAAGGAAATAAGATGGGACATAAATGTGGGAAAAACAGTTGCCACATGTACAGTAAATTGCGACTGCAGATTTGAACTGTCAAAATGAAGTCCTATAGGTGTCGTAAGTTACAACAAAATAGGGAATTGTTTATTTGCCAATTAGTTGCTGGTTCTTACATACACACACTGTCGAAGATAAATACAATGATAAGGATTAACTGTTAATTAGTCACAATTTATTGCTTGTGTACTATAGTCAAAACTTTAGCTATTTTGCAGTTTAGCCACAGCTGACCAAAATATGAAAAAAGGGGCTTGTCCTGGGGATTATAAGGCATATCACAGGGAGAAATGGCACATCCCTTGAGCGCTCGCACATTGGGACAAGGGGATGGGGTCAACAGTCGCCTCTCCCCAATTTCTATTGTCAGCCAGTTAATGTGAAACTTTGATTTTATACCTGACCTCTTTTCTTTTAATCGCTGCTATTTAAACTGCTCAAGGGATAGTTTTATATCAGTTCCAGTCACTACAGATTACCGTTTATACATACTACATATAACCGGCATAGACTGAAAAGGGGTTTTTTTTGTTTCTTTAATTTTTTTAAAATTTTTTTAAGACTACTGAAAATTGTTTTCTCGAAACACGACCATGTCAGGGGTTTAGAATCTTATTTTTAGCATAGCTTCCATTTCATTACAATAAGATCTCCATTTCACCTTGGACAGCGTTGATTTGATTTAGATTGTGCCATGTTATGGCATGTATGTCAACATCTTGAAAATACATTTAATCATTTCCTCAGGCAAACAATTTTATTTTTGACAAGCCCGACAGGCACCTCACTTTGAATACAGGATGGGCCCAAACTAAACTTAGAGGGATCCCGCTTGTTGGGCTATCAAATGTTTTTTTAGCACTGCTGGTGTAGATAAAAGATCTGTGAATTGAATGTTGCATTTTGTGGTCACTTACTCGGCCTTCTGCCTATTTTCATAACTCACACGTTTAACACTTTTCCCAGGATTTAAAATATCCAACGGTATGTCTGGAACAGCACCAACATTTAGTCTAGGCCTAGAATTTGCGTATCCTAGAGCTGTTTTTTCAGGATCCCTTTCGTAAACATTCCTGTGTGAAATGTAATGAGCACAGAGTGCTGTATGGTGTTTGATATCGACTTGCTTGCAATAATGTATCCATTTCTTTATGTCTTTATCTTTTGGAAAAGAAAAAAAATTTGTCCACAGCCTTTTCTTAATGTGCCATTAAGCCCGTAAGCAATGCAAAATGGCATTGTATTTTACTCGGGCAACTGCCAGTCGGGATCCTGGAGTCGCTACTATGACATCACATCACGAAAGTAACCAAATAGGCTCGGAAATTTTGCATACAAGGTCACAGAAATTCAGCAGCTTGAAGATATGCCAATATTTAAATATTGGCATTACGGTCGCAGATGATACTTCAGAATAAGGTTTTCTTCTATAGTGCTTTTATTATTATTCTATATTTCCATTGATTTCTGGTCTCCTTTAAGCACTTATGTAACATACGAGAGAGAGTATGTATGAATATATGGAGAGATTTACGATGAAAGCTACTGAGCTACTGGTTGATAATGATGGTATGGAGTGATAGATAAACATGCTAATTCAGAAACTGAAAATCTGTTTACACAGCAGTGATATTCGACATAATCCAGGTACTGCTGAACAACCTTGAAAGCTGTTTCTGTATTGATTTAAATCTTCAAGCTGTCTACATTCTTAATTGCCCGCTCGGCATCCTCAGGCTCAAACCTGTCAAACTTGTCCTCTCCACTGTCACTGCATTTTCATCACATTCAGTAATTCTTATGATATTGTCCTCACATCAGTTCATGTTATTAATACCACACACTTTAAATGCTTTTCATATCAGATCTGGCCAGTCCTGAAGTAATTTGACTGCTTTCACAATCCACAACACATTGTCTGCACTCTTAATACAAGATGTGTTGTCATTTTCCTTGGAAAGGCCCTGTTGTTTTATGAATAAAATTTGCCCAGCTTTTCCTCATGTCAGACTTGACCGGTTTATTAACACTCGCATATAATGGCTGCATATTGGAGGTGCATCTACCCGGAATAACAAAAGGCAACACATTACATATCCTTAAAACCTTGATAGCAGCATCTGTAATATGTGCCTGGAATGAATCCATCACCAAGAGAGATCATTTCATTCCTGTGTACTTCATATTTATATATTTAATCCACAGCAACATCACCTCATCAACCCAATCCTTCTTGATTAAAGTACATGGGAGTTTAATCCATGTTAATTATCATATTGTTGGCAAAATCATCATCTTCTGGTCCTTAGGAATTTATGGAATAGTTTTAAATTTCTCCTCCAAATCTTCTGGGAGACACTGGGCCATCGTTGTCCATGAACGAAGCATAAGATTGTATTGATTTAAAAACCTGTTGCTCAATTCCTACTGGCTTGAAACTTAATTTCTGGACATTCACTTGACACCAATTCCTTGGCATAAGAGCATATAGTGTCTACGCTGACACAGATCTGCAGATCACACTGGACAGGAACCCACTTTGCAGTTTTTTCATCTAACTCATTGCTATATGATACTGGTCTCCCACTCCTTGCTAAATGTCCCCATTCACTCAGCTGCTGAGAGAAATCTATTTTTGACCAATTTGCAGCGTTGATTTTGAGATTTTGAAATGTCTTGCTATTATTCAAATTCCATGTAATTTTGAGAAATTTACAGCTTCCACATTTGTTTTAAATGTGAAACACTTGTAATGCCCTAATCTAACATCATCATTTCACAGACATCATCTCTCTCCTGGTTGGAGTCCCCAGTTTCAGGTATTTTTGCAGCTGGTTCATTTTCTTTTACATCACATTCCTCCTCTCTGGCACACTTTTTTGGTCGACCTATGGGCCTCTTAGATGAAGTTTTAGGCAACCGATTTTCTTTCCGTACAAGAGGCAAGACCTCTTCACTACTTGAGTACCACGCTGCAAACTTATCCATAACAGCTGAAATCTATAAAGTGGTTTATTTTTTTCTTTTTATTCCCTTTATATATTCTATGTACACAATGACAATGAATGTGAGGAGGCACTTTTTTTTGTAAATGTGAGAAGTTTTCCTTTCACACTGTTCCATTGTTTCTATTTATTTTCAAAATTCCAGTGA
>JAECUM010062607.1:0-23310 GCA_016617855.1 Megalonaias nervosa
ATATATACCCGAACATATCACACAACACCACAACATAGCATATCCTAAAAAAATAAAATATCAGAAGAGAACGGAAAAAGTTATATTATCCTCCGCAAGTGTTTTGTTGTCAAATAGCATAAAATGGCGCTGTTGTTTTGGGTTGAACGCCATTTTTCAGCGCACGAAAAGCTATGCATGACCCGGAAAAAACGGTAAGAACCACCGAGCCACGGGAAGTTACTGGCAAGCTTTCTCATATGCCCACATTGGCCGAGCCGGAGACTGAAATGCACGCGGACTGAGGTTAAGATGGCAGGGACTGGTAAAGGCGAGCAATATAAACCACTCGGCCACCCATCCCACCCCCATCTGAAAATTATGATGTATGTAATATATATACTAACTTATCACTGGAAGAAAATGTATCCTGCTTGTAGACTTTCATTCCTCTCCCCCCACTTACTCGAAAAGACCTGTATCCTAAACTAACCTTTCTTTTAATGCCCTCGTTTCATTCTCAGGAGGGATTGTGCCCATCCCTTCCAATCCCATCTCAGCAATCCAACTGATGCAAAAGGACGATGCCAATGTTTATGAGTTTTTGACCCTAAAGCAGACGGTCTTCAAACCTAAAACTTGTATATCAAGAAGACATAATATCATGACATCTTGTACACATATCAACTCCGAATTTCTTGAAAATGCCCAGCTTATAGACTGACGTTAAACGATATTTTTGTGTAATTTTGACATCTTAAAAGAAGCGTTCCAGACATTACAACTATCTGTTCTAGAACTCAAGTAAATACCTCCGCAAATGTTGCTCTTAGACTCTTCTAACAAAAGACCTATTTCAATGATAAATGATGCAGGTACTCTACTGCATTCTATGAATAAAGTGTACATTTTGGAACATATTTTAAAAGGAGGTTTTCATGCTTACAATAAAAGGTCACACAGACCAATCGTATAATCGGTTTAGTTAAGTCGATCGAGTGACCGATGTATATACCATGGATCACGCGTTCCAGTCTCGTGTAAGATATTAATTTCTCTTTCACTGCTATAGCAACCAGCCAGAACCAGGTTGAGTCGTTTTGATTGGTATCTAGAACAGGAATTCATTCATGCGATTTTCCATATGTTTCTAATTTTTAGCTCTAAAAGTATACAGAAAAATATAGTTTCAACTTAGAAGCATTTTTGTTTTGCCTTTTTGATAATACAATATGTTAAGTCAGTGTTAGTTTTTGTTGATTTGAATGATTGTGCTGGGCTGCGGACAGGATAGGACAACGTAGGACAAAATTCCAGTGCCCCACAAAGGTCAGGTGGCTCACCGCCGAAGAGAAGAATTTTTTATTTGTAATTCATAGGGTCCTACTAGAGAATTTTTCCCAGGGCCCACAAATCCTGTCCGTGGCCCTGTCCTTGTGCATTCATATAAAGGTATTTTATATTGGGATAGCAGTTTTCGACTATTTAAATAAAATGCATCGAGTTCTTAATTAAATAAGGAACAAACTCAGAAAAATCACATTACTTAAAAAATAATTTCCGTTATATTGAAAGCTATTGATCTTTTCTCCTTCGAAAATTGTCTTAAGTTTTCAAAACAAGACAGATTATCCTTAAATATAGGAAGCACCCAACCCATGGGGAAACCCAACCCAAGGGGAAACTAAATAAATAAAGAATTTTCTGTCACAAGAACTTTACTAAGTTAAATAATTTCAGAAATGTTAGATTTCAGTTGATCACTTTGTCAGTCAGAATTCGACCAATTCCACAAGATAAGAAGTATTGACAGCAGTGGCGTCACTAAGGTTGGTGTCACCCAGTGCGGTAACTCATGGTGCCACCCCCATGGACCCCATTCCTGCACAAAAATTCAAAATTTTATAGACAATCATTTTGGTGTCATCCCCTCTGATGGTGTCACCGGTGCGGTCCGCACGCCCCCCCCCCCCAACCCCACTAGTGACGCCACTGATTGATAGTTTTCAATGTGTGCTCCAGCCTGCATCCAGAAAATGTCTGTATATGCCATACTGCTTGGCACGTGGCGGCCAAACCACTTGCATATCAGCAAGATCTGCCGGAAATGAATATCGCTTCAGATCTGAGAGCATTCGCTGCTGTATGTGACATGTGACTTGTACCAACATATGACAGTTCTATCATTTTGAGACTGACTGCGAAATAATTCACTTGTTGTGGTATTAACAACGAATGATGCCGTATTAATAGTGGTATTAACAATGCGCTGGATGTTGTATTAACAACGGTTACTGCAGTATTAACAACAGTTGTTGCGGTATGAGCAATATATGCTTGATGCTGGATGCCATCAGAAAACATCTAAATCTATAAATATTTTATTTTCATAACTAGGTTGCAAATGTGCCTTTGGTGAGTACATCTGAAAACAGAATTGTTTGGCTCTTCTAACAATAATGTGCGTGTGTGCGTGTGCACTTTGTTGTACGTTTATATGTTATTTCATATAACTTTAGAGTAATTTAGCATCTTTACTTTTCTGTGTTTGCAGTGATTCATGTTCATGTCTATTTGGAAGAGTTTATCTTGCTAAAGTATTTTTGTTGGTGAATTTGCTTAAGAAAAATGCAGAATGGTCCGTAGACAATTGGAACCCACCGCAGTCAAAATAAACGAAAGTAGAATATTAGCATTATTCATTTCAATTGAAAACATACATTTTTGCTTCCGATGTGTGACATGTTTTAAGTTTTTAGTTCTGATGAACATAGCTTGCTTTGATATGTAATGTGGTTTTGAAGCATCTTCTTACACACAGAGATTAAGCACAAGGTACCTCGATTGGAAAAAACATTCAGCATCTGTGTTTTAAACTAAAGACTTCAATTACGAGTCGCTCAGTACTTGTTTCACGTGTAAATGTAAATATATCAGTTTGCAATCATTCAGGTATCTGAGTTAGATGTATTCATACTGTACGAAAATTTCCCCATATTCATATTGCACAATAAATTCCCCTGTAAGTAAATTTCTCTGTGTTCACACTGTACAGTAAATTTCTCCGTATTCATATTGTACATCAATTCACCGTATTCATACTGTATGTACAACATTCATACTATGAGTAACTCCCCTATTCATACTGTACAGTAAATTCCTCCGTATTCATATTGTACAGTCAATTCACTGTATTTATACTGCACAGTAAATTTCCCAGTATTTCATATTGTACAGTCAATTTACCGTATTCATACTGTAAGTAAATTCCCCCTTATTTATACAAGTAAATTTCATCGTATTCATATTATAAGCAAATTTTCCCTTATTCATACTGTAAGTAAATTCCACCGTATCTATATTGTATGTATAGTCCCCGTATGAATAACGTAAGTAAATTCCCCCGTATGCATACTGGAGGTAAATTACCCTGTATTAATACTGTAAAATAACTTCCTTGTATTCATACTGCACAGTCAATTCCCTATATTCATAATGTGAGTAAATTTCCCCTTATTCATACTGTACAGTAAATTCCTCGTATTCATGCTGTAAAATAAATTCACGGTATTCATAAATTCCACAGTATTGATACTGTACAGTTATTTTCGCGTGTTCATACTGCAGAATATTTTCCCCATATTCGTGTTTCCCCGTATTTATACCATACAATAAATTACACCTTATTCATACTGTAATCTAAATTTTGAACAGTAAAATCCCGGTGTTCATACTGTAAGCAAATTTCCTCGTATTCATACTGTAAGTACATTTCCTCCATTCATACTGTACAGCAAATTCCCCTCTATTGATACTGTACATTAGATTCCCTTACTCATACTGAACAATAGTTTCCACGTATTCATACTGCAAGTAAAGTCCCCGTATTTATACTGTAAGTAAATTCCCTCGTATTCATCATGTACAGTACATTCCCAAGTATTTTTACTGTGCAGTAAATTCCCTGCTATTCATACTCTAAGTAAATTCGCTCATATTTGTATTGTAAATAAAGCCCCGTATTTATAGTGTACATGTTGAAATAATTTTTGTACTCGTAAATGTCTTTATATTTGCAAGAGCTTTACGATAAAATGTTGCAATTATCACAACGTCTGGGTCTGATTCATAGATTCTAAGTATTGTCAGCTTGATGAATTTATTTATATTCTAGTTCGCAACATATCAAAGACGAGATCCATTTTGGTAATAAAATACTAAAGTATTCTTAGTTTTCAGTCTTTGTTAGTTTTCGTCCATTTTTATGTACGCAGCTTTTGTAACAAATGTATTTCTTTTACGGGATTAAGACTAGGAAAGCTACATTACATTAGTTTAAAGCTGTCCTCAGAAAAGAATTCTTATTTCACATTTGGGTTACAAATAAGACGTTGTTCCCAGTGTTTCTTGTCCTTCTCTGTTAATATTACTTCATATCAACATAGGTTATAAACACGTAGTGTATGTGAATTTTAAACATTAGCTCATATATGCTTTTACTTCCATTTTTTCAGGAGAACTCAAGGTTAGTAACAACGGCCAAGATCACGTGACTCTAGGCCAAGAAGCACACATTGACTGTTCTTACGATGGTTCCGTCTCCTGGTACGTCCTTCGATGGAAAAGGAAGTTCTCTCCAACAGGGGAATTTATAACGTTTTTAAACTCGCCTTCAAATAGCCTCAGTACTGATTGGGCTGAAAATATTGACGTCAGTTTCAAAGACCGAGTCCGTCCTTCCGTTCGCCAAGCTGGGCAAGGGGTAGTTTTCACCTTAATCATTTATAAATTTAGATGCGATGATGCAGGAACGTACGTCTGTGAGGTGGTCACAAGTAAAGGAGATATCCAAAATGTAACTGTCCTTGACGTGACAGGTAATTCTTCTTATCTATCTGATAATATGTTGATCTCTTACTGCCCTTCTGTTTTTCTGACTGCAAACATACCCTCATAGATGCCAAGTACCGCATAGTTGACAAACAAAAATCCAGCTAGTGTTTTATCACAGAATATGATCACTGTCACGTTTTAATTCTTTATTATCATCATATTGGAAAAAATAGACTTGCAAATGTGGGATGAAATCTAAAGCAAATATTGAACTGTCGCCTTGTACAGATCTCTTGCTCTGCCTCACTCACAACACAGTTACTATAAACGTTGAGCCCACAGATCGTCTGGAATATTTCATGTCATTTGGTACAATTAATGCAAACACAAAAGCTGCAATACGCGTGATTGCAGGTAGCTACTCTTCAGTTTTGAAAAACAAATAAGGTATATACAGGTACCAGAAAGTTGAACAGAAATATATCCATCATTCGTTCAGAAGTAATTAACAATTATCTGTTACGGGAACAGGTACATTTGCTTTTAAGACTTTGGGAATCTAATCAATATATTTAAGCAAATAGATAGCAATGTCTTCAAAGCAAAACCTCAAGATTAAATTTTCAAAATCCAAAATTACATCTTGAGTAAGTTTGGACCGTCAGTCCATTACATACACTGAATACAAGGAATATTCTACACAAATAACACCATTGTGGTTCCAGTCACATACTATTCATTATTGTACATCAAATAATATTCGGTAAAAAATACAATTGTGGTTCCAGTCACATTTTTTATTCAAACCTCCAACCTTCATAATTTTCGGTGTTTTCCAAAACCTATCACTTTTATTTAGGTGGTGCTCTACAGTTTCGTAATTTGCGTAGGGTTAAATATTTAAAGAAAATGAATTTCCCCGGTTTTCCTCACTGGTTATAATGGTTATTTAAAAAGACATTTATATGGTAGGTGCTGTTGAAAGAACTTCTAATTCTCTTTATTTTTGGTGTATGACTGATTGGTGTAGTACGGGTTTTAGAGGATACAGCTTGGCCTTACTTCAGAAGTGCATCTATGAAAATTTGTTAGCTCCGCTATTTCATTTTCACTTCCTGGACTTCAGAGGCAAATTGTACAATAAAAGAGCCTATTACTTTTTTACCTTTAGTATATCTGGTAATTTATTCAGTGCACTTTTCTCAGATGCTGAAATCGTCTAGTCAGGTTAAACTCATTTTTTCCAATCAAACTAACTGCTAAAGATAGTGTACTTTAGACAAATTCAGGGTGATTTTTCGAGCACAAGGGAGCAGTCATTTTGGTTAGTCATGTGCTTAGATTATTGTAATGTGGCGAATTTTGAAGACTTATTGAAACTTAAGGTTGAATAAATTGTGCTTTGAAGTTATCATAGTCAAGCCAGAAAGGTCTTGAGAAAGTTCGCTGATATTTCTCTTATTTCATCTCTGAAACATAAAAGGGTCTACGTTTAAGCTTCAGTAAAATTGACCGAGTCATCGTAACGGTATAGTGACACAGAGTACATAGAATTACCGACTGTATCGGATGGAAGAGGACTTTATGTCAAATAAGTGATCTTCAAAGGAAAGCTAATTGCAGCATATTTTAGGCTGGTGAAATCTGATGAAAGACATGATTATTGGGGAGAATTTTAGGAACAGTTACTTCCGATTGGTCAGTAAAAATTAAGGCGTACACTTTGGGAGACTTAGAATTTATAGGAGCAACTTTAGACAAATTTCTTTCGTTCGACTCTTGCCTTGTGAGAAGACATAAGGTCCAACTCCTTGGGAAACTTGAGAATAGTGTTTTCCCTCGTAGAAGGCCAGATAGCTGTCTTAAAAAGGAAGACAGGCTATAGTGCTAGGACGCACGGTTTGTGTGGAAAGAAACGGCATTAAGGATACAGCTTTATTTTCTACCAAGAAAGGAAGGAAGGAAGAATGAAGAAAAAAGAAAGGAAGGAAGGAAGGAAGAAGAGAAGTAAAAGGAAAACCCGATGAGTCAGAGGGAAATCCGCATCTAAGAGAGGTCGGAATAATCAGGGGTCAGAAAGGGGACCAAAGCGCACGCATTAGACGTGGGAAACAAGACAAGAGGAGAGAGACGTCAGGTGATGCTGTCAAGCGTGGAATTGTACCCTCTAATTCAACACTCGTAACATGATGTAAATTGAACACTGCGACTAAATTCTATCCATGTAAATCTGTTGGATTGAAAAGTGAAATTTTGGTTATGTATTAATTGATTACATTTATTCTAGTAAATCTGTTGGATTGAAAAGTAAAATTTTGGTTATGTATTAATTGATTAAATTTATTTTATTTCTTGGTAAAGGGGGCTTGTAGTTGTTTATTTCTTTCAATAGCCTTGCTCAGCTATCTGTTAGTATTCCATCTATCCGTCCACACTGGGCAATAACACCGTAGGAGGTCATTCCCTAGTGAACGATCGCCAAATCAATTAAGGAGGCTTTAATGTTTTAAAGCCCCCCGTTACAATTATGTACAATTTCCACAAGTACAATATCCAAAGAAATTTCCGCCACAGTACATGAAAGTAATGTAGAGGTATGCCAACATTCTGTCCATTGTGCGTGTTGCAAATGCAAACAGCTTCACATTGCACCTGTTACTCTCTCAGCAGTTCATAATATCTGTATAACGTCCCCGTAGGTGTTATGTGATTAAGGACTGCGTGCAAGATTTGCTTACCTCTGGAGCCGAAGAGCTTAACAACGTGCAAAACTACTCACCATGGAAAAAAACTGATATGCTTTTATAAGTATGGACAATTTATGCTGTGCAAAAACACATGTTAACACATTTTGTACGAAGATATCTACTAGGTTTCAATTAAGATCACAAAAAAAGCAACCAAAAAAAAAAACCCCTGAGTAGTGGGGCCACATGTTTGGAACTCATTTCTTATTCCTAACTTAAAGACAAAAATGAAAATTTGAGAATGGAAGTGCTCCAATAAGCATCGACAATTGTACGCTTTGCAAAAAAAAACCCCCACATTTTAACACAATTTTTTAAAAAAAGAATTGAGCTTAGTTTAAAATTACTTCCAGGAGATATATTATACTGACTTCAGTAAGTCAAGAAAATTGCTTGAATAATGGGGTCACGTGTTGGTAACTAATTTGTGGCTCTTAACATACAGACGTGACTTCAGAGTTGGTCGGCGTAATATCCAAAATTGGAGAGTAAATCGCTAGATAGCAGAGTGGTTTACTTAACGGCGATGGTGCAGAATGACTATACCTCGAAAATTAAAAAAAAAAAATATTTGTGAGACAGAATTAAAAGCGTCATCAAAATCAATTATATCAGTACTTTCTTAAAAACTGTCTTCACTGGTCGTACCCGGGTGTCACCTATTGATTCATGCTAAAGGAGACAATTTTTCACTGCTGACAGGGATATATGCAAAGAAGAATATTCGCGTGTCGACAATCCATCGTACTATTTATAACGTTTTGGTAGAAGCTAAAAATAATTGCAATGTTGTTTATTTTAAAATGGGAAGGAGTTTCCAATTCTGAGAAAACTAATTCATAACGAGTTTGCTGAAAATTCACATTTTCTTTTGGTAAAGCCATATGCTTTGTCGGAATCTCAGTTGTGACCTCTGAAATCTCATCACCCAATTTCACAGCGTCACAAGAAATTTAAAAATGACGCCAGTGAGCAATCAATTGATTATTACCCCTGTTTTACCGCTCGTGCAATATACAATATCGCTTATATTATATGTTTATTTATCACATAGTCGGTACACTTTACAGATAGTGTATGAAGTTTAATATTTTTGATATTACATCACGTTAACCCAATATTTTATGTGATTCTGATTGTCCAAATAAGCCCATGAAATTTTTTACTGATTGGCTGCGATCGTGGGAAATTTTCTTTACCCAGCCTTGTGGAACTTTTTCTTTTTCCTAATACTATGAATATTTTGGCGGCCATTTTTCGAATCGACTTCACAAAGGTAATTGGGAAAAGGTCACATCTTTCTGAATATGGCGCATTTATCTCACAGGAGTTCGTTAGGCCACGTATTACCTCTAATGCGCTGAAAAATGGTGTTAAACCCCAAGGAACAACAACAACAACAACAACAACAACAACAAATAAAATAGGGTATTGGTCAATTGAAAGCGAGCGCAGGTGGGAGGGTGGGCGATAATGCTGTAACATGGAATCCGCCCTATGTACAAGAGTGGTTAAATGTTAAACTCTTCATCGAGAGACCGCTCCGGTAGCTTAGTGATTAGAGCGTCCGCTTCGGATGCGGGAGGTCGTGGGTTTGAATCCTGGCCCAGTCATAACAAAGACTTGTAAAAATTGTACTAACAGCTACCTCGCTAGGCGCTCAGCATTAAGTGGTTAGTGTTAGGACTTTTCGGCCTAGTGTCAGAATAATGTGACAGGGTGGGACATCATGCTACACACCATGCTAGACATCACTATAAACTGCCTCACTTCAGACATCGTAGCGATATGACTGCAAACTTATTAAAGCTACGCTAAAAATTCAAATCACACACACACACACACACACACACACACACACACACACACACACACACACACACACACAGAGTCCATAGGAGAATGTTAACAAAAACCGGTTTCCATACTGAAATAACGTTAGGCCTATCAAACCAGAGCATTTTTACTCCGTAAATGGCTAAAACGATCTAATGTTTCTTACGTGATACAATTCCCACTGTCTCCTGTTCCAAATCAACTAATACAAATATCCGTCACAATACATTACAGTAAATATGGAATTTCTTCATCTTATAATCATCCTTTCCCATGAATAATTAAAAACTTTCGGTAGTGAAACAAACCTACCTTAGGTGTAAACATTGTTACATTGATCGTCTAACCTAATGAGTCAAACTATGTGACATCACACGGAACTTCCACATCTAATTTGTGTTGAAAAAAGATATTGTCAGAGTCAGTGTTCTGTTTATTTGGAAGGATGGTTGCTCTTTGAATTACAATTTGTAAAAGAAAATATGCTTTTAAATGTTATTGGTTATAAATTGTATACAAAAATTCGACACTCTTTTGGGACTATTTTTCACGCGCAACAAATGAAAGGTGCAGAATTAGAGTTAGAATGAACGAAATTATTTCTTTATCTTTTTTTCTAATTCCATTAAATAAAAACTATGTGATAAACAGAATCTCAAATAGGTAATGATTTAATATTAAATTTGTGACGCTCGTTTAATAATGTCCAGATTTTGCTAGTCAAGGCTCACAGTAGCTAAACATTATTCAACTTGTTTCATAAATTCAATATTAAATCATGACCCATTTGAGACCCTATGTTATTCAAATATTTCGAGTGTCTGATATGGCGCTTAATGTCATCTGCAGCGCCCCCGGAAACACCACGGCTGCCGCAGGACGTTCTTGAGGTAAAAGAAGGAATACAGTTTCGGTTGTTCTGCCATGCCAACGTAGGTCTTCCGTCAGCGAAACTCAGGTTGGTACAGTCGTGAAGTGGCGCCAAGTATCTTTAATTCTCCCATCTGCATTTTATTTCCGATATTTATATTACTCAATAGAGTTACACCAGACGCTGATGT
This sequence comes from Megalonaias nervosa, assembly GCA_016617855.1. NCBI lineage: Eukaryota > Metazoa > Mollusca > Bivalvia > Unionida > Unionidae > Megalonaias > Megalonaias nervosa. Next base: position 10,457 of record JAECUM010062607.1, read on the forward strand.
TACATTAATCTACAATAAATAATATCACCGACATCATCACACGGATTAACCAATGAGAACTCGATATTATATCATGTGAATACTTTGAATACAATCGTTAGTTATCCCCATATTGTTTATCTCCTTTAAGTTCAGTTATAAATAAAACCCGGAAGCAGTGCAGCTTTTATGCATTTTATATAGAAATTCGTCTAATGAAAACTGTTATCATTTTTTTAAAAGGGGTTTACTGATATTTGAGTTCAATATCTAGCCTTGTTTAAAACTTAGTATGTTTTGAAAGCGAACTTTTGATCCACATCCTGGTCATTTTATTATGTCTTAGGTTTCTATATATGGTTGAGATATAAAAAAATTATTTAATTCTTATCTTAAGATCAGTCTTTGGTGTTATTTACTGTTGTGTTCAGATATAACTTGAGAGGAATCATTGTTCCAATCATTCTTTGGAATTAGTAATGTGCTCTTTGACTGAATTATCACTATTTTGGAATTATTATGAATTCATTCAAAGGCATTCTGGATTTCGTCAATGTGGCACATCAGTACATTCAGAACTACTGGAATTTATTAGGAACATTCATTGACTTTTGGAATTGTGCAAGAACATTTAGGATTATTTGGGATTTAATTCACTATACTGTAAGTTCCCCTTAATTTTTCACTTTATATTGTAGGGAATTAAATTGTTTGTTGAATTTTACAAAACTTGTTGGTTTTGCAGCCTTCTGTTACATAGATTGAAACCATAGACCTGTAACAATGTTAACTCCAGATATGAGATAATAAAAATGTATACCACATGGCACTCGAGCTCAAACCACCCACACATTATTTTCAGTCCCCCAGTGATACTGACGGCGACCTTAAAAGATAGAAATCTGGAAAGTTATTTAGAATATAATTCTGACCTTAATTGGATTAGAAAATATCTTAATTACATCTTCTAATCCGAGCAAGATGAGAATTATATTTTCCAATTTTGTTGCATATATCATTTATTTTCTTTGTAGTTTTGAGCATAACTGCGTATTAATTGGCGGTCACATTATCAGCAACATAAATGATGGTACTCTTGCACTCTTTGTTTAAAACGAAGGTATCTGGCACGAACAGACATGGTTTTCATCTTGCTTGTGTCTTTATCTGAAGTCAATACGTATCGTATGGAATTTTAGACTTATTTAACGCGTATCATATGGAATTGTGGATTTATATAACACGTATCGTATGGAATTGTGGATTTATATAACATGTATCTCGTGGAATTTTAGACTTATATAACACATATCTAACGGAATTTTAGATTTATTTAACACGTATCTAATGAAATTTTAGATTTATATGACCCGTTATCTTCAATACAGGTGGTCGTACAAAATGCCAAACTCGGACGTGTACACTCTCCTTGACAATGACCCGCCCCAGCAGGACACATTACTTCCTAATGATTGCCGCTACAAAACCGAGAAGATCGTACAACTGAATATGTCCAAAGACCTGAACGGTGCCATATTTAGGTGTTTTGTAGCCACACACCCTGACATGTTTGACGAGTCGCTAGTGTCTTTCCCAGGTTAGTTTTAATCATGTCCGACTGGAATTCTCTGCCCTTCTCCATAGATTAACAAAAACAAACCCAACAAAATATTTAGAAAAGACTCCAGGTTTGCGATTGATTCCTAGCAACAGCCTACCAGCTACCAACGTTATAGAAATTGACTTGCTTGTGGTCATGTGAACTGACGCAGTAAATACAGCTGATTAAACCGGCCAGTGCATCAGTGAAATGTTAATCGTGTATATTCTTCACATAGTTCTGATAATATTGAAAGCATCTTGCAACTATCCATTTTAAAGTGGCAAGTAATCGTAGGAAAATGTACCTCAAATGACATCGTGTGATCGATATGACAGTGACTTGTCAATGCCACCTTGAAACAGACTATAGTCAGATAGTGGCGGGAGGCATAGAGTGTACTCCCTTGGTACTTCTTTATTTTGGAAAAGATCCATTAGAGCAACTGCTGATTCAAAATTTCACAAAGTGACAAAGTGCCATTTCTTACAATTTACTACACTTCTTGAATACACAGCTTAAGACATCTCTGCAACTCGAAAATGAAATAATGTTATATTTGTCTAATCCACATACTCATGTTTCATGATTCACTTTTCAGCGTCGAATAAAGTTACAAGCCACAAATGGATTTCTTGATGATGGTCAAAACATGTCATTCAGTACAACAATAGGAAGTCATTCAGATGTAATGGTGATAACGGAAGTCATCTGTTTGCTGACTATATAAGCAATGTTATACATAAGTTTGATTATCAAGTGTTTGATGTCTCTTTAAAACTGTCTTTTTTTCTTACAGGTTACAGCAACAAACAAACAACGACCGAAGATCCTTGTATTGAGACTAATTGTAAGCCACATGAACTTAAAGGTACGGAGAGAGAGAGAGAGAGAGAGAGAGAGAGAGAGAGAGAGAGAGAGAGAGAGAGAGAGAGAGTTTTCTTTTATGAATAAGCATTGTATACTATATGTTAATCAAAATCGATATCATTTGAAATAAACACATCAGATTGTAAATTGTTAAGGTATTCAATACAAAACTAATTCTAAATGCATGTGTACAGCATCGCTTTTATTCTCCGTTTCAAAGCAAAACATTTGGAACAATTTTTCATTTTTTCACCATCTTTCCACTTTAGAACTTATTATGGTAAGAGCTGTTACGTGTCAAATAAAGGATATATATGCGAAAAAATGAAAGGGAGTCTACAAGTTGCTTCAGATTCTGTTCTTATGTTTGCCACTGATATTAATGTATCAATTTGAAAGAAGAAATGTGGCAATTAGATATTTACAGATGCCATTTTGTCATCTTGCACGCGATTTTGTTTAGCTTTCGTATGTATGTTAGCAGCTATTTTGGAACTATCTCTTGTGCGTTAGTTTATGCTTTTTCTAATAACGAAAATTATAACGTAAGGTTGTTTTACTTGTCCTAAAAACGCATATAAGCACGATTAAAATTTATCACTCATGGGACATTGCACAAGGAATGGTCCCAACACAGCAGTATTTTCTACCCAGCACCACACTGCCAGTGTGCTTCAAAATTGTATCCTAATGGCAATATCTTTTCATTTCAGATGATCCCAACAGGGGAGAAAACAAATCGCCGTGCAGTGTGCTATTAATTTTTATATTTGTTCTTAGTTATATATGTAGGTAAAACGTCTGTAATTGATTTAGGAATCTTGTTTTATTTAATATCGATTTTTCTTAGTCACAAATGAATATGAAAAGCCAATTTAGAAAGCATTGTATAGCGCTATGTTTTTGTACCCGTAAAATCCATTTGTGACAAAGTTTTTATACTTATTCACGTAAGGTATTTCATGATTTCTATATTTTCTATATTTTTATGGGTTTTTTTATTTTAGTATTTCATATGAGCGCGTGTGTGTGCATATGTGTGTGTGTGTGTGTGTGTGTGTGTGAGAGAGAGAGAGAGAGAGAGAGAGAGAGAGAGAGAGAGAGAGAGTTCAACCAAAATTAATTTTTAGATGTTCATTGATCATTCTACAAAAAATAGACTGGTAGTATAGGCATTTTTCAGGCAAGGTAAAGTCTGTGCTATTTGTATTTAAGTCGCCGTTTATAGCTTTGTTAGATTTTGCTGATTAGTTTGCTTTATTTTGGGGAACACGGTGTTAGGAAGATAACCGAGAAATTAGCCATTTAATACGTACAGGCTTCATTCATGCTGATCTATATTTTAGAGACTTTATGGTACTATGGATTAGTTTTGTAATATGTCCTCTTCCTAATTTCTTATTATACAAGATTATCGTGATATTCTTACGTACAGTGGTTTAGTAATTTGCGATAGGAATAATTTGGTGTTTTAGGCGTTTGAATCACGTTTCCTAGTACGTGGCAGGAAATACTGATATTGATAGGTCATACAACTGAAAGGAAAGAGACCATGCAAGTTAGCGTCGCCTGAATGTGTTCGTAAGCTTTATTAGAGAAAAATTAATTTTTGTATTAGCGCGTTTGAAAAGCCTTCAGTTGACGAAGGCGCTTTTGGAAGCGGGATACGCCGACCTCAAGACAAACTCTCGCAATGGTTCGACACTGCTTTTACTTTCGGTCATGTGATGCTTCTGACCCATGGCTGAATGCGAATGTAATTTGCATTTACATTAATAAAGTTGCATTTGTTTTATGTGTAGTAGAAAAATACAATATACGTTTCCCATTCATTATCTGCAAAGTAAAAACAAGGAAAAATAGAAGAATGAATACGAGCACAAGTCTTAATACGTGTTTTGTTGACTTATTCAAAAACTCTTTGCATCTTTCATTTTACAAGTAAGTGTCAAATTATACATGAATTTACTCATATTTAGATTTTTGACCTAAGTAATTGAATATATATATATATATATATATATATATAGTATATATATATATATATATATATATATATATATATATATATATATATATATATATATAATACGTTTATGTTATGAGAACATGGACAAAAGAGCGGCCATTTAATTATGTAGTTTTCCTCCTGTACACTCATTACATCATTGCAATCCAGTCTCTGTAGGAACAATGTTACAAAATCTTTATATTCCATCCATTACTTCAATTCATTTTTCGAATGAAAAAGAAATCATAGTTGTTGAAGTTCGCAATCTTTGTGGATGCAGTTTCATGACTTCAGAGGTATATTTTTTAATTTAACTCTCCTTATAAACAAATACCGGCGTTTCCTGTCAATTCAAACCATGCTCCAATTTTATCAGCGTGATTCAGCAAAATTGGTATAGACTTGAAGGGAAAATATGATCTTCAAACTTTGTTATCACTGTATTAGTCCTCATTAAATTCTGCTGTGTCAGTTTTCAGACAGCTTGCCAATTAGATAATGAATACATGTGATGAAATTTAATTATCACAGGTCCTCTACACGATATCTATATTCATTTGATTCAATTTCTTTATCTTCCTTGACGTTTCCCTGGCATCTCGCACTAGTGATAATGGTTGGCATGTTGAGAAAAAAAGAAAAATTTCTCGAATCTACGAATGCTTCTGTATGTTTGCATTCTCTCCATTTGTGCATACTATCTTTTTTAAGATGATATTATTTGAAACAAATATGTCTACATAAAAATTCAGCCATGTTATAAGCTGTACATGATTTCATCTTCACACATAATTTATGCAAAAACCATCCATGATTCATTATTCACAATCGAAATCCTGTAAAGGTCGGCGACGGAGTTAAGAAAAAGAAAATGTTGAAATGAATAACTTTTTAATTTACACATGAAACATACACATATATTATTAATGGTACGTTTCTTTCATTTGCTTTATTGTGGGTGTGACTTAGCCTACGGTATAAGATATTTTATCGTATTTCATGACCCGGTCAACAGATTAATCACGAACTGAACGTGTAATTTGAAACGGTTAACCAGTCACCTCATACAACCTTCACGGCACGTGACAGACTCTTTTTAAATGATCGAAGGCATAATGAATGAGAGGAAATATGTGTATTAATTACTTCGTTTTTGTTATTTTATCAAACAGCGTATCCGATTATTTGCGACTGAAAATACAACGACCTCACGTATACGTACTTGCGCTATTAGTAAGCGCTCGAACTCAAACTCGAAAAGAATTGACTACATGATTGAATCAAATAGACCTGACAGAGATAACGTGCCAGTAACGGGAAATGATGGCTACACGTCACAGATACAGCGCCTTTCACGAATAAATGGCGAATCTTCGATGTCAGGAATATTGGGAAATTATAATGGATTTTTATTTCTACTTAACTAGAGGGACACCTGTACTCAGACTGTACAGCTGTACTAAATGACGTGCCGTAAATAATCTTTCATAAGACGAATTCAACTGCAAACTGTACAGATGTAATAAATGACGTACCGTATATAATCTTTTATAAGATGAATCCAACTGCAAACTGTACAGATCCAGATTTGCCGTCGCATCATGCGCCGGCAAATCTGGGTCTGTGCTGTTTGTTGGAAGTAATCAGTAGAACAAACAACATGGACTGCGATTTGCAAGCTCATTATGCTACGGCAGATCAAGATTTTTATTGATTGCAGTTTGATTCAACTTAAGTGAGTGTAGACGGTAAACTCTATCGATTGAATATATAATATTCATTAGCCGTGATTTTCCTTCAAGTTTTAATTAGTCAGTTTTTAGTCAGACTTTTTACCCGATTCGGTTGCTGAGTTTTACACATTAGTTTGTGCCTTGACTCAAATTTTGTTTGTGAAAAAAAATATTATTCCTTAATTATTTCCAACTGTATTTCATATGAAAAGGAGGAGACGTTCATTTTTGTTAACATATTTAATGCGCGGATTGATACTGTCGGGGTGGGGTAGGCCTAATGTAGAAACATCGCAGAGATATTTTATCTAGCAGGCTTCAGACCGTTACATCCTTAAACAACAAATTGTAATGCTTGTGAGTTTACTTGTAAAGATTTTTTATTCCGTTTTTATCTGTTTCAATATGTAATCAAGTTTGTAGTATGTTTGGAAGTAGACGCTGTAACCTCGTTTAACTTGTCACTTAATTTTGGTTTACAATCAACACTGATCAACTCCCAATTTATCATTTTCAAACAATATTATGATGTGAGTTAAAATTGATGCTTACAAAAAGTGATAATTATATTAAATCACGAGCTTGTTTCTTAAAAATGTGTACTGTTAGTGGTAGAGTATTGTCGGTATATACTGTATGGGTGACATTCGGTCACTGACAGTTTCCATGATTTATGTACAAAGTTAATTATAAAAAGGTAAAACTCTCAGTCTACTTTCGTTGTTTGGAGTTAATACTTAAAGCCGACATTTATGTTGTTTGGAGCTCGTTTTTTCGGCATATTTATGATGGTGCCCCGTTGATTGCATAAATATATGCATGAGGATCTAATGTTGTTAAATTTTAAGATATGTTCATCCCGATGTTGAGAGGGGGTGGGGGTGGGGGTAAGAAGAAATTGAAATATACCTAAATATGGAAATACAGGTTTAAATAACATACCTACGGGCAGATGAATTTCCTAAATGGGAAAAAGTAGTTCCAAAAGTGATACCGCCACTATCGCTATTAAAGAGGTATCGCCACTGGCGATATCATTTTTCTTCCACTGACCTATTTCAGTAACTCACTGTGAAATATATAATAATAATTGATATTAACCAAAGATTATTTTCCTCCGAAAAACAATGTGAGCATGTCAATTGCACAGATCTATATTCACTTCAATTTTGGCATCAGACATAAAATTAGTTTTTTTTAGGTGTATCTAGCAATGACAATAACGTAAGCTTAATTGTTTTTTTTGTTTTGTTTTTTTTTTGTACACATTTTACAACGATAATCTCAAAACTGTGGTATACTGCAATCAGGTTAAGTTCAATCGCTGAGACACGTAATATTTATGTATGAATGATGCACATGAAACCAGTAGTCACTTTATCATATTTCCTGGCATTATTCTCCAATTCATATGATTCAGCATCCAGTAGTTTATCAACGTGTCACGTGTAAATGAAACCTGTTGATTTTGTTGCGGAGACTCGATGTATATTCTGTTATGTTCGGTGTCTGTTATGTATGCACTTTTTAAACAATATAATAATTAATATGCATCACATACAAGTGCAAAGTGCTCAACTTTAGATTCATCGTGTATCATTACCATTTGTAGTGTCATTCTTAAAGATAGGATTGAAATGAACAGTACAGTTGAATACGACTGATGTGTACGTGCCAATATTTAAGTGCAAACAGACATTTAAGTGAGAAATAGGAGACAGTTTTGTGTAATGAATATGATTAAAAGCGTCAATATAGAGAAGGTGTTGATGTTATTTATGTACATGCTATATACGTAACAAGGTCTCCTTACCCATCCTTTGATGGAATCGAACGTCCCTAGACAATTTATTGACCACACTTCCCGACAGATGAATGTAAAACTGCTTTTGGATTTAACTTTGTATTCCCGGGTCTTTGCTGTCAAATGCCATAACAGTTTCGCATTTCATTTTTGGTACTGTAGCATGCTGACTGTATAAAACCAAATACCAATAAATTGTAGAAAATCCTGTTTTAACCGCATGGTGTAATTAAAATAAATTTTGTTCCGTAATCAAGTGCAAATTTACATGTTAAAAATAATGTTGTTCACTCACTCGAAGTATGTTTATAAAAATATCCAAAAATCAAAATTGACTAAAGTCTGCTACAGGTTAAGCGCAATAGCGAATATAACTTTAATGCAATGAGTTCTCCTAAAGCTATGAACTGTAAAGGAAATTTTGGTGAATACGAGACAGACGGACGGAAGAATTGATGTGGGCAACACCATAGAGTAATTTCAGTAAAGTCTCTTGCAGACGATCATAAGCTACAGCGGACGTTCATTTACCTCATTGTAAGCTATGCTCACAAGTAGTCCTCTGTGAGAGAAAAAAATTGTAATTGACGTAAGTTATTGTAGGACTATATGAGCATGTACATTCCTGTACATAAACTGACCGAATGCCTATTTTCTATTATTTCCATTCATATATATTTGCAATCTATTTATTATTCACCGAATTCATCGCCAGCACATACATTACATAATCAATAGATGCTTCCCGATAAGGTCACTAGCAGCCGATATTCTGTTGAATTTTACCTGGACGATGGGCAACTTGGCAGTTTCTCCTAGATGCGATCACCAAAATTTACCATTTTTAATAAAGCACACTGAAGCAAAGTCAACTTATAAATCAGAAAGCTTGATTTGCTTGAACACCATATAAAGTCAACGGAAATCTGCCAGTTGACCACAAATATGGCGGATGATGACGTCATTCTGGAACTATCTATGGTTAAATGATTTGGCGTCACCAATGTGACCGTTGATAATACCGCTTGAAAACTGCACATACATGTATGCTGTTAGCAGACCAAACTTGCATGCAGGATGAATTGTTTGCTTTAAGAACGTATTTAAGTAGAGTCGTTTTATGCAATGGTATTAGCCCTTAGCCGTATACTGTTATAATCCTCACGATCTGTCGTCATAGTTTTGCTAGTTCAGGGCTTATGTTGATATTCTATATGAGCCTAAGCTTATGGATATGCATGTATATATGACAGTATGCGTACCAGTCTGCAAGATGTTTTAATTTTTTCACGCCTTTATTTATGTACATGAAAATTCTGGAAAATTCAAGCTGCCTGCTATTGAGGACATCCATCTGTAAAGTATGTATCGATATGCACCAAAAACATATCTAATAAATTCCTAAAAATGTGGTTGATAAAGACTTATTAAAAGTAACATATTTTGTAAAGCAATTTGAAACAGAGAAACTATTAAATGGTATTTAATCATCACATGGAAAAGTTCGATCGTGCCAAGGCAACTAGAGTGATCGGTCTTGACAATGGATACACTTCGACAGACCACCCTTCCTGGCCTGGGCAAGATTTAAACTTGTCCCATTCTGATCACGAGTCCAGCACGCTAATCACAGAGCCACCGCGGCCCATTAGAAATAAAATAAGAAAGAAAGACTTTTGAAAACAGGATTAAAAGTATTTGAAGAAATATGTTTTATTGTTGTTACCAATATAGCACCAGTTACGGCATTTTTTCTACCACAGCAGGATATATAACGTAATCATAAAAAAACAACTTGGTTCAAATAAATCATTCAGTTCCAAACATGTGGCATACAATTCATGAAGGGGCGCTTGTCTCTCCTATTTTAACAGAGACATCTTTGTATTCCAATGTATATGCTGAGAATGGATTGTGATGACATTCCTTGATCACCTAAAATGAAATACAATTCCGGAAGAATGGACTTTTCCCAAAATTTCTTAATTTGATATTTTTTTTAATCTTATTCCTTGCTCGGAATCGAGTTGTCTTAAGAAAATTAATAGTATTTAAAATACACACTTTCATCAACTGTCATGGATATCAATTTTATTAGTCTAGTAAAATTATATTTTCTTAGGTACCTAAATTCGTGAATTAGGGAAGAGGTTCACTGACGAACTATATGGTTGGGGTGGGGTGCTCCAGATAGTTTATTTAAACTAATATAGAATACCCACGCAAGCTCTACTTTGTTGAAAGTTAAATTTAGTGAGATAGATGTAAAACTCCGAGCCCACAGTCAGCAATGCTGACGGTTAGATGGTTAAATATACAAAAAAGGCTGAAATTCAATTAATAACAACTAAATTACAATTCAGTGATCAAATGACTCAAATTTCCAATTACACTCCTTCCGCTCGACCATTTAATAAGCCTATTGCATCACTTGATTAGCAGTGTGAGATTGATTTCCACCTGTCCTTGTATTTCTACTCATCTGTTGTATCCTCTCTCTTATATCTCCAGATTCCTTCTCCTCCTCCTCCTCGACTTTCTCTAGACTCCTCCTCCTCCTCTACTTCCTCTCCCACGACTACACTCCTGTCGACTTCGACTGTCTCGGCTACAGTCTCAATTCCGTCTCCAACTCTTGAAGACTTGGGACCCAATGGAACCGGAAGTTCTCTGTTCCTTAAAAAGCTTCCTTTTCGAAGCTTTGTCTTTCCTTAGAATCTACCTCTAAGTTCTGCCGCCAGATTACGAGTGGCTTCTTTCTCGGAGTAAATCCTATTGATCTGAAATCCTTCCAGGCGAATACTAAATTACTCTTTATGATTTCGGAAGGTATCATTTGGTTCTGAATTGTAATCACGCCATCTATCTCAATTTTGATTGGATATCGCTGTGGACCGATCCAGTCAACTTAGAGGACAATGTCCCTATCGCTGTCTGACAACGTGGGGACGGATAAGAACACGCCTCGTTCACCTCGTGGACTTTCCTTTTGATCCTTGAACTAACATTTAACATATAGGCGTGATAACGGCAAACCTTTGTTAAGTGACGCGACCGGTCGCCTTTGCCGACTCAAGTTTTCGGTCTCTGGCTGGCCATGGTAACCCCGCAGCAATCTTTAGAGATCAAACATAAGGCCGCGGTAATATTCCAGAGACAGGTAGATTATAGCTTATACATGACTTTAACTGGTTGCTTAGCAAACGTGACAGAATCATTGTTAGTTTTGACGGTCACGAAATCCACTTAAATTGTGTCTAGCATACACACGTAGTAAATTTACATTTCATAGCAGTCGGTTGAATAGTACCTGGACGAGTCATTAAAAAACGGAGTAAACAATGCAAACCCAGGAACAAATCTAAAGAATCATATACTTTATGTCAGTCGCTTTGCGAGGTATTACCACTTTTATTGATTGCTGTTTATATTTCCATTATTGTCTAATTAACACCATTTCACTAGTATGAGCAAGCCTACACCTAGACTGTTCTAAATGTCATAAGAAATAACTGGGACTAAAGATATAACAGTTATGTCAAGACGGTGAGGTATATTCTAGGAATAATTTGATTTTAAATGAAATGACCGGAATAGGAGCGCTAGCGACCTTTTTCAGAGCGGAGCGATTCATTTTATTTCTTCCTAAGTACAAGTAACATTCCATTCTGGTCAGCAGGTCTCCAGGAATAAACCAGATGAAAAGACATTAATTACTTTCTTAGGAATTTGTCTGCAGTGGAATGCAAAAGCAGCCAACTGGCTCAATACATTTTGTGATTCCTACAAGTCAGAGACATGGCGCAGAATTTTTGGATTTGTGATCAAAATTATATCTGTATCGAACAGTGTTTGTGTTAGAATTCCAGGTATAAAGATGTCTGAGAATCTATATATTTTTTGCTTCTGACCTATTCTGGCCCAATTTTAATATTGACTCGTTCATGAATTTAGCCAGCTTTGATTTTGTATTGTTCTTTTGAATTCTTATTTGCATTTATAGTGAAATTAAAGAAAGAAGTACAAAACTTCTGTTTCATTGGGTGTTTTATTCTCAAATATGGATTTTAATTCTCACAAAAGGAACCAAAGGCATGAACAGGTAATAATACACAGTAATGCCTTCTCATACAGAGATATATCCATACGGTAACATCAGTCCATTCATCAATCAATCTCTACATCCATCTAAACACAATTTCTCGGAGCACGTTCATACTCTGCATTATTCACAAGACTTTGTGACAGCAGGAATTAGTTTCATAACATGGGTCTTTATAGGGAATTATCGGGATAATTTTATTGAGAGAAGAATAGTTCTTTACACTAAGTATTTGGGATGTGTTTTGTATTGCATGGTGTGAAGTACTAATATTCGGCTCGAAAAGGCTTACCAATAAGCCTTACAAATGTGAAACGAGAAAAAAAACGGAGGTGTGAAATTAGAGTTTCGCGATGTGTGTCATTAAGGAATTTGAGGTAAATTACTGTAGCATTTGCGTATACATGCATCAGTACATGCGTGCGTACATGCATACATACATAGATCTGTTCACTCAGGTGCAATCATAAAGCTTAAACCTTTTGAATGTGTGTGTGTGTGTGTGTGTGTGTGTGTGTGTGTGTGTGTGTGTGTGAGAGAGAGAGAGAGAGAGAGGGGGGGGGCTGAGGCTTTTCAAGTCCGTTATAAGATTCTTGAAGTTTTAAGGTAAAATTGAAATTTAAAATGTGACAAAAGAAACTAAGTCGATTAAAAAACAAATCCCATATATTCTAGTCCTTAAATATTTAAATAACCATATTAAAATATCATGCAGGAAGAGGATAGTATATATATATATATATATATATATATAT
>JAECUM010062609.1:0-27588 GCA_016617855.1 Megalonaias nervosa
TATATATGTTGCGGAGTTTATTGCATTTTTCCTTTCGCCTTAAGATATTTATTATAAAGTTTAAACAGGTTTACCACGAAAATATAGTTTAGTGCTAATGTTCATACCGCAGTACTTACGCCACAGTGCATGAAATAAGACAATTTATTGTAAAGAAGACTTGCCTTATCGTGACTTTTACAACTTCTTCAAATCAGATCTCTATCTAGTACATGATGATGGAAGAGACTAGTGCTGCGATTATCAGGATGGCTTACCTGTTGATCATCCACAATAAAGAGAATCTTGATCAAGGGTCGTTCACTGATACCAAAAACAAAACAGAAACCACGGAAGCTTATATTACTTCGGGATGCACCTGCTTAGTTTTCAAATGAGAGTTTGTACCAATTCGAAAATATCAGTTTAGATAGATCGGGCCTGCTGCTTTGATCAGTCATTTAGAAATATCAAAATCTCACATGCAAATTGGAACAGAGAATGTGTCGAATAAATAAATGTACTTCCCAATGGGAGGAAAATGATCTCTCTCTCTCTCTCTCTCTCTCTCCAGACGCTGCTGCGTAGGATCACCTATAGTTATACTATTTTCTCCAAGGCAGTCGGGAGTAGTTCAGATATGGTCCAGAAACAACTTTATGGGACACTACAAACTCATACGACAGTACAACTGCAAAATACATCTTTACACATTAATGAGGACATACAAGTTACATCTTACACAATAGTGAGGATATGGAAATTACATCGTACATAATAATGAGGATATGGAAATTACATTTTACACATTAGTGAGGATATAGATGTTAAATCTTAAACAATAATTAGGACATCTCTCTCTTCTTCATCAGGATTAACAAATGTTAAAAAGTGTCAATACTGTTCACCCTCTAGTATGCATTTTTATAATCAATACGAAGGCGCCATCAATAATGACTAAAACTGAAGCCCAAACAGCAAAATATAGTCTTAATTATTAACCCTTTTTATCAGTTTTCCACATGAATCATGCACATTATCAGTGAGTGAACATGCATGATCTGTTGCTATTGGATACTGTGTCACCCATACAAGATCGATTGCCTGTTACTCTAAACGACAACTTTTCAAAGAAAACTTTTGATAAAATGTAGCAATAATATTTTTGAATTAGAGATTTTAACTGTCATCACAGCCATAATCATGTCTGAAACGATTATGAAATCCGGTATTGCTTAGTACAAAGTGAAATTAAGAGAATAGGAATTTGTGTATAGCGTCTGTTCAAAGTTGTGTGCTTTCCAACAAAACAATTTCACCTTTGAATTCAGAAATAAACAAGGTTAGAAACCAAATTCCTTATATATATATATATATATATATATATATATATATATATATATATATATATATATATATATATATATATATATATATATATATATATATATATATATATATATATATATTGTCCATATTACGAATGTATGTTTAATATTCTGTCACTAATATTATAAAATGACACCGTAATGGCATTTTTTATATTGGACCTTTGATTCCCTTTAAGGGACAACAGTCGATAAGCACAAAGGTTATACAATTCTAGCAGATGATCATCATATGAGTACCCTATGTACCAAGTTTTGGAGACCTTCCACCAAGGAATTGGTCAGGAAAAAGAGTTACATACAGAAAGAATGAGATTGTACACATAGAAAGGGAGAATAATAACAAATTTATAATCTGCAATTAGTCTATCGACATTTAATGCTACGAATCGAATTTGTACAATATATTTTGAAGATACTATGACCATAAAGGCTACATATACGACGGAAAATGTAAAAATGTTAATACAAAATGAGGATATCATTTTGTTGCATTTTTTAGACATTATGCCGATTGTAGTCTTCATAATGGTTGCTAGCTACTAAAAATGACTTTTTAAAAGGTGTTAAAATAAGTGTTTCAGACAGGTGGTAAGTTACGTCTGTTTGAGACCGGTGGTAAAATATGTGTTTTTCAGAACGTTTTATACACAAAACCGTGCACTGTTAAAGATGTAGATTTCATCTTCTTTGGCTTGACATGTAAAGCTTGGAGATAACCACGGTTTATATCACCCAAGTATGGACAAATCAATGTCATTAATCGCTTTTTTGATGCAATAGTGTGATACTCTGTAGTGGAAGGCAAATTAGTGCCAGATTTGTTCAGGTAAATTCTCCTAATTAGGAACGAATTCATTTTAGACTTCGATAATTATCATTTCCCAAACAAACACATCCCTTTGAAGACATTCAATGTACCTCGAGCTAATGAACATTTCGTGACATTGCAATCCCATTACTAGTAGTTGAAAAGGAATAACACAGTTTCATGACATGATTGCCATGTTTGAGAATTTACAATGTTTGCTTCACAAAATTCTTTTTCGATTTGTTATAATTCTAGAGTTCTGAAATAAAGGCGAAATAGCACCAAACTAATAGAAAATCTGTAGACGGATAGGAAATATTTTAAAATTTGTACAGGCAAATATGAAGCCTTGCATATCTTCTCATTTTGTTATGTTTTATCCATGCATATTTAGATATCAACTGACTGACAGTTTTATTTTGAGTTCAAACAAAATATCACTCTTTCCACGTTGAAGAGTTAAATGTTTCTCCGTTCCTATTAATATTTTCTAGTGTACTAATGTTTTGGAGTATTATTCAGTGTCAGATTATGAACAGTGGAATAATTCTGAACATCATACTTAGGAGGGAGTGCTGACGAATTCTTAATTCTGATAATATCCCATTATAACAGGTGGATGTACATACCGCCTGATAATGATCGTTAATGTTGACGTCATCCTACACAGAGAATAGTATTTGTCTTGAACCATGGGTGCCAGCACATAGGGGCAAGGGGGTGGGCACTTGCCCTCACCCCACCCCACTCCCATGTAACTTCTAAACATGGCTTGGAATGCATCATGTTTGCCCCCCCCCCCCCCGATAAAAAGATAATTGTGCGGGCGCCCCTATCTTGAGTAGTTAAGAAGAGCATTTGAAACGTTCTCAGAAGCGAGAGGATCGCACCAAAATTTCAATGGAGTGTATTGAATATTTTTATGATTTTGACACATCACTTGTATGGTCCAAACGTGTCCAATTTCCTAGTTATCGTAATATTTTATATTATAACACAAATTCTATGAAATTACATTATATTATGAAATTACATTATAACACAAATTCTATGAGATTACATTATATTATGAAATTACATTATAACACAAATTCTATGAGATTACATTATAACACAAATTCTATGAAACAGCATAATGATCAGATTCCAACAAAAACTGGCTTCAGAGGGAATAATTGCCATACTGCATATTGATACAGTATAACGTAGTAAAAAGCTTACACGCTGTATTAGAAATATCTGTTGAAAGATGGAATTACTTTCATTGAAGCGACAAGGTAAAAGAACTTTTGCAAAGTTGTTTTCGCTCTGGACATAATATTGATGTCTGATTCGTTAGAGGTTCACCTTAAACTGTTATTGGCTATTTCTTTACAGCAACGGACTAACTGCTGGTGCAAGGTCACAACGTTAAATGCTTAGGATTTTCTTTTTGACGTTTTAAGAGATAAATATATCTTAAGACGTAAATAGTCAAAGAATGGTATTTATGTGATTGTTCGAGTAAAATGTTTCTTCTAAATTAGGGGTCATTATATGAAAACGTAAACGTAAAACCGGCCGAGTCATACCAAAGACATAAAAATGGTACTAACAGCCGCCTAGCTAGTACACGTTTCAAACTGTAGCAGATACAGTTAAGAAAGTACAGCATAATGTCATATTATTAAAGGCTATTCGGAAGAGGAAACGAAATTCTCTGTTCAACAGATTTTCTTGATTACACCAGCTCGTTTGCGGAGATATTCAATGGAAGATAGACCTTACCCGTGTATCTGTGGTCTGTAGTTTATTTAGTCCGTTCCTGTGCATCCGTCTTGTGCGATAATAAAATATTTGTTTTATCTATACGTCTAACGTTCTTTCTATGCATATATATTTTGGTCTAGTAATTCTAACGTTACAGACTATTCTCAAAAGTAATGTATATACTTTGAGAACTGTGCTATAGTGCTTTTAAAAAATGAATTGCTCTTTACAAATGGTCCTATTATTTCTTCATTGTTTGAGTGTGTCATTTTCACTGGGTAAAATTCTTGGACTGGAAAATTAAGTTTGAATTATATTGAATTCAGACGAGTACATTTTTGATTATATTCTTGTGATAAATCAAAAGACTGAGGGCAAATCATAACACTCCAGGCAATTGGTACACCAGCAGCTTAGAGACTAGAGTCACATCAACACATTAAATATTGGAATTTACTTGTAACACCACTGGAATTCAGTTAGAACTTTATAAATTTGGACTTATGCAAGAACTTTTAAGTGTTACGTATATGTAATTAAATTGTTTGTGTGTTAGTTTTAAAATTCTTTTTATTTTATTTTTGTTTCATTACATTTTATTGTAATGATTATTTCCATGGGATTCGAAATTCCTTTTCAGTAATTCGATATTTTCTTTTTGTAAATGTTGTTTATCTAAGACGTAAAACGTGTTACATGAGAATTATTTTTTAGTTAACCTAGTTCGTCTTGGGTTGGGAAGTTCGTAAACAGGAAGTTAAAATGATTGGTCAGTATCAAGGCCATACTTTGCTTGCATGATCACCATGTGTAAACAACGTTTTTTTATTATTGGTTCTTAATTGGGGCTACACTGGTGTACATGACAAATGTCTTGTAGTAAGAGACCACATGACCCATCTCGCGAGACTGAAATGATGTTTTGGGGGTTTAAATACGCATTCTTAATATTTTTCTGTCAGAGTCGTTTTAACATCTTGAAGGAACAAGGTGGGTTTTTTTATTGTTGCCAGATTGTTTGTTTTTCATTTGTTTTTTGGATTTAATAATTTCTTCTCTAAGAAACTAAACAAGTGGACTTTTTTTTAAAAAAAAATTTCTGAAATATATTCAGTAGACATTTATTCTGGAATAATTCGGAAACAAAAACTGTGATTCAATTGAGGATCTGTTATCATAAGGACAAACATCATCTGAAGTCATCGCCTCCATATTGGAACGTCGTCGGGATTCGAACCTGAATTTTATTAGAACTGTTTAGTGATAGGTCTTGTATTTTTCATTCTTAGGATTACATTTTGGATTATATTCACAAACCGTAAGTCCTATTTCAAATTTTTACATTGTTTTCTAGGGAAATAAATTATTTTGTTAAAATATACAAAGTTGTTGGCTTTCACTCTTTTCTTTGTTACTGAGTAAGAGCCCTTGTCACCTAACATAAGAATATCTGGCATTTAATTCACAATACTGTAAGTTCTTTTCAAATGTTCACTTTGTGTTCCAGGGAAATAAATTAGTTGTTGAATTCACAAAGTTTGCTGGTTTTCACTCTTTTTTGTCACTTAGTTTAATACCGTATAGTCGTAACAAAACAGATTTTGCTATCGACCAAAACAATCAAAACATCATATATGTATAAAGTAATACAGATAAAGCATGACTAATAACGTAACTTAAGATCTTTTATCATAATATTTAGAAAAGCAAATAAACCTTGTACCCACCTTGATTTGCCTCACTTATAATTTTAAAAGAATATTTCAGGACTGTGTCGTTGGTGACATTTACATGCTTATCAGAGACTATACTGCCAGCAGTGTCACTCACTACTTTTATGATTGGTTTTAACCGTTGTGTTTGAAATTTAACGGTGGTAATATATGCAGTAAACGTTACACTATGCCATTTATTGGTGACTGTGCATGTGGTGTCACTCTTAAATGTCACTGTTGGCATTTCTGATGGAGAGTTGTCATTCTGATAGACTTTTTAGACTATTGCAACAGGAAAGAGTTATGGAGCTTGAAAATTTGCATCGACAATTGTTTTAGAAACTTTTGACAGCACGCTGCTACGGCTTTTGTTTATCCTGCTAGTCAAAATATTATTTCACTGGACTGTGGGCGTTTATGGGGGGGGGGGGATTTTTTGTATTTGTATTCTGAAATCATGGTGTTATATTCCGCATTGTTATACACCTTGTCTGTCCCTGTGGTGATGTTACGTTTGCTATAACACGAATTTTTCTTTCAGGTTCCTCAGTAAATTTTAGAAATTTTATTTGATGGTAAATTGTGGTACCGGTTTATATTGTTTTTTACTTATTTGATGGTCTGACAATGAGTTAATTTTCCAGGAAAAGATATCTACAATTTTCAGGCGAGGAAGATAAATGACATTTTAATACGCTAAATAAGTCGGCGACGATTCATCCAGATGGAAACGTGAGAGGGAAGTGACTAAAATGAATAGATTTTTAGCTCTGAACGCCTAACTCTGAGCTCATATTAGAGCGAAGTTCACGTCAGAACCTTCTATTGTTTTGGTTTGCAAAACATCCAGCATTTATAACTTTAGTTCAACCAATGTTAGTTGCATTTATGCCTCAGTTGTAGTAATTAATGTTCAGTGATCCGCATCAAAATAAAGAGAGATCTTCAAAAAAGACTATCATCCGTTGTCATAGCAAGAGGTAAGTTCGGAAACGTTCTTGCGAGTGCTATAATCTCAGCGTTTATGTATAATACGACAGTTTTGTTTTACAAAATATTTAATACAGGATTCCATATTTTCCTCGTGATTAATGGAAAAGTTATACTCAGAGTCACGTGGCTTATTGGTTTCCTCTCAAACAAGCTCATGCGAACAGTTTTCATCAACAATGTATTTTTATATTTCACTATTACCCCACTTGTTCAAAACCTAATGTGACTCAGACTATCATCACGTCAGCATCCGTGAAAATATTGATAACACAATCACATAATCCTCCCTATATCAGCTCTTACCCTAACCCACCATCTCACTGTTATATGTGTCACTCCCACCTTCTAAAATTTCGACTATATATAACAAATTCTATTACGTGTTGCTAATATTAAATTATGCATACAGGCGAGCGCAGCATTAGAATTTTTCCCAAGGAATCCATTACCATCAAATGGTGTTTAGCCACCAGAAACAGAATAATTCAACTCTCTCTCTCTCTCTCTCTCTCTCTCTCTCTCTCTCTCTCTCTCTCTCTCTCTCTCTCTCACACACACACACACACACACACACACACACACGCACGCACAGACACACACACACACACATAGAGCCCATAATATATGAGTTCGACTTGTAAGAGAACCCAAAGCAGAGGAAAATGTAATAAATACACATATGTTTGTGTGTCTTACACAGATGTCTGAGGAGCAAATTTCTTAATACAGAATAATGGCTTGTTTTGGGGTAGTTTTTCTTCTCTTTTTTAACGTATATCATCCGTCAAGTCTATAGTCATGCTCATTCTTTAAGGTTATAAATGTGATCAAGGCTTTGCAACCTTGATTGACTGGGTCTAATCAATTGTAGAAGCAAAACTCATTTTTAAGGCAAACCGGATATATGCAACCGAGCTTCACCTTCTGTCAAAGTGATGAAAATGTTCCCTCGAATTTCACTCTTGTCTACAATTATAAGCATGGCGAATAAAGAACCCTTTATTGGAGTAGCTAATGAGGCTATAAAACCGCTTTTATAAGTCTTTTCAATGCTTGAAACAAAAGAAGAGATACTGTAACATATTTCCGTGCTCAATTTTTGTTCTTTAATTTTCAGAAAATGTTTGGTTTGCCAAAGGTTGACCTAACTTTGAAATAATGTATATCTAGCCTTAAAATATATCTTTTTATATTTCTTGTTCATTCTTTCCAATCATTCTTCATCAGATTTTGTTCTATCTTTAAGGTTCACCATTAATTTTAATCTTAGGAATGTTTCCATTTAATAATCATTGCATATTCAAACGTCTGATGACGTGCGTTATTGTAGATAGATAAATAAACAGATGACTATTGTGTTTTCCAAAACAGTATTTGGTGATTTTACCTGTAAGTAGCCAGGGAACCAAATTGGGAATGTGCAGATCATTTAAAGACACTTTCCAGTTAAACATACTTTGACGCTTTATTCGCCAAAAATTAAAATAAAAAGGGAAAAAGCTAGACCATTATTTCATATTGATCGCAATTGCTCACTGTATATAGCCTTTAAAATCGTTGATTCTTTTGGTTTCATTCAATATTTCTTCCAGCCGAGGATTGTCGGCTGGTTTTACTATGACAAAACATTACCAATAAACAGACTTAGATAAATGAATTATTAAATAGGCTAATTTTGAAACTGCCACTTTCATGACTATTGCTAACTCGGGAGAAACTGTGTCTGGATAATTTTACCGGTAAAGCGGATTCTGAATTTGCACATTTTTCCGTCATATGTCCGAAACATTTGCTTATTAATAAAGTTCTTTATAACTGACTTTCACAAGGCAATTTCCGCTTTCTTTGGACGTAAATACTGTTGTCATTAAAGTGACCTTTGTGGTTTTAACAATGAGTAAAACATTTTATGAAGGAAGCTAATTCTTTGTTAGAATTCACAAACTAGCGTTCAGAGAGAAAAATGATGCATAAAATTTGAAGTCAGTGAAAAGAGAACTTTCATAAATAGGTTTATCATTTCACTTTATCATGTTAGTGTGTGTTCCTGAAAATCGTCTTACTTTTACATAATTAGGTAGACTTATCATAATAGGTGATTAATAACAGACAAGTGACAATACAGTTATTGACCTTTTGTTTAGATGGGTTCCATATGCACCAGGATAACTGGAGATAATGAATAGGATGCATCAGCTGTGGGAACGTTAGAAAAGTGGTGTAGGGATCCATCTGGACTTGTTGCTGGAAACCATCTGCTTTGAGGAAAGGGCCATTGGTCCAGATGCATACCTAGCATTCACCAGAAGGTATACAGTTCCGATCTGGTCCTGGACGTCATAAAGGGTGTGCCTTTAAGCCTCATTTAGTTGTTGATAATTTCATAGTTGCATAAATCACGTTTATTTACATGGTACGGATTGATTTGTACAGGTAACAAAATGCTATTATGCTGCATTATACAGTAATAACTTAACTATAAAGGGATATCTCGTCCATTTTGAAACAGAATATATTTTGATGCTATTTGCCTGTCAAGTATGGATGAAATAAATGTAATAAAGAAACAATTGTTTTCAAAACATTTGTAACATACAGCATTTGTTGAAATTTTTAACGAAAATATCATACTGATCTAGATATCTAACTGAGAAATATTCGGCACTTTCTCGTCACTTGTTCTTTTGCTACATTGAAACCTGCTTTTCATCTTATGATGGGCATTAATACTTATCCAGTGATGAGTCCTTCATTAAGCTGGACAGGAACAACTAAGAAGTCATGAAGAGGAACATTTTGATAATTTTCTGTATGTAGTAACGCTTCCTGCTATGGCGAAAGCTGTCAGTACCATTGGAGATGCGATAAAAAGATAGGGTTGAGAGCCTGTTTGGATTGTTAGATGGGTACGTCTTCCAAAACGATTTATTTAGCATCCTGTTTCAATCATAGTTATCCCCCACTTTTCATCAGAAATAGTGTCATACACTTTGTACATCCAACCAGATGTAAACTGTTAAAATGCAAGATAGAATTTAACTAAAATTAGGACATTATTTGATGAAAATTCCCGCTTAAGTGACATTTTCAATATTTTATCCACCTGCCGTGGTGGGACATGTTGTAATACGCTATTTCTGTCCTATCCATCAGTATTTCCACTACCACATCTGATAAACTGTCGGGTGGACACTAAATGAATTTTTATTATGTAAGAAAATTAAGTTTAGTTTAAAGGTAAAATGTGAAGACTTTCGATTATACGTACTGAGAAGATAAATTGCATTTTCAGACGAAAAATACAGACCAAGTAATTTTGATTTATTTTAAATTATGTTTCTTGTGATTAATTGATTTCAGAAAAATGATGATTTCCCCCTGGAAATTAATTCATTGAATTGGGCTGCCTAACTGTTAACAAGTAAGATAAGGGAGCTGGATGGATAAAAAGGGCCATAGTGTTGCTATAAGACAGGAAAAACACGGACGCCAACAAGAAGGGACAAAGAACGAGCAAGCAAAACGGCGATTCGCGGAAGGGAAGGTCGATAAGGACACTTCCATTAAGAAACGGAGACAAATGCGAGTGGAACATAAGAGAAAACTGAGCGATTAAATTGTAAAAGCAATGCCTCACTTGAGTACACACCACAAAGCTTATTATAACCTCTTGAAAAATACAAGTCTGCATAATTGTTCAATAGACACTATTTTGCATCAGGAACCGCATGGTAAAACATTAGTACTGGCATTTTCCTACTTGAAGTTGGAGTCATTGGATACCTGCATCTTTTTAAGTTTGTAAGAAGAAGAACAACTATAATGGGGGGGGGGGGGTATTCAAAGAAAGGAAAAGCAATGAAATTGTAAGAAAAGTCAGGTCTATGTTGTTTTCTTTTAATTACTTATTATCTCCCCTTAAAATGTTTGAGTAAACTGAATTCTTTTGTTCAGTTCAAATATAGGAAATGTTGATAATTTTGAAAAATGCTTATTAAAGCTACATATAGATCACTTTGAAACCGAGCTTAGATTGATTGAAAGACTTTTTCAATTTTCTGGTGACGGATACTAAGGCTTCAGTTTTCGTATGGAAAGACAAATGCAATGCTTGTCATTATTAAGACCGTCTTTATTTGTTTTAAATACTGTGCATCATAAAGGTAGTATTCCCCTTTAGAAGCGTATGCATAGATGAAACTGTTTAAAGATACATATAATGGTGGGATAATTAATACAATACTTTGCTCATTTATTTCAGAAAAATGCTGGATTTGTTTAAGAGTTTTTAATTTTTAAGTTTTTTCTACACAAGTCGCACATGAAAGTAATTATCCAGAGATGCTCTTTTCTCAGCTATTCGGTACTGCTCTTCATGATTAATCTCTTAATAGACTTTAGATAATGTGCTAAGCTATAGAAGAGCAACAAACAGCAAGAGTCATGGCGTCCGGACATACTGTTTATTATGCCAACTTCATATGTAGTAAGTTGGTATTTGCGCTGTTATTTATCATTAATATTTCAGAAGTTCAAGATTTCAGGAAGGGTGTACTAGCTTATCGGGGGATAAAGGTCATTCAGAAACTGAGGACATAACATACCTCTATGTAAATACTCTTGTACTTGTGAAGAGTCCTGATTGTTGGTCCTGTCATCGTGAACAATAGCAACTTACATCATACTTAGTGATTCTAACGATATACATGTATGTAGTCTTGCAGATTTCGTGTTCTGAAATTACTGGCTTTGCTTGCTCTAAATCATTGGATGATTGGGATTTTTGTGGCAAAATATGGCATGTAAGAGGATGGGAGGCCTAGATATTTGTGATAAATATAGATTGTAATATTAGAGTTTTAAAAAAATGGATTGGCGGACGGTGGTCACGGATTTTGTGAAATATATTTGAAGGATAGTGATACGAGTCTGTGCTCTTAAAATAAGTAACAGAAAAGAATGAAGGCAGCAAGCTTTGTACAATTTAACAAATAATTTATTTCCCTAGAATACAAAGTGAAAAATGAGAAAAAAGAACTTACGTTATTGCGAATTAAATCCAAAATTAATCACATAGACACAAGGAATTCAAAGATAGCCTTGACCTTAGCATCTATAGGTTTAACGTGTCAATGTCCCACGATATGTCCTAGAAATGTAACACGAGCACGGCAAAGCTCACTTTTGGATAAATTAATTGTCAAACTTCCATCAGTGAGTCTGTCAAAGAATTTCCGAATTGTCACTAAATGTTCTTTCCAGGTGTCGTTGTAGATGACGACATCATCGATGTAAGCATCACAATTATCTAGACCATATGTAATCATGTTCATTAAACCTTGAAAAGTACTTGGCGAACTTTTCATCCCAAACGGCATCACTTTATATTGATAAAGTCCATCAGGAGTCACGAACGCCAAAATTTCCTTTGCCCTTTGCGTCAGTGGAATTTACCAAAATCCTTTCAGAAGGTCAAGATTAACCTGGCTATCTCCCTCAACATACTGGTACTCCTTATAATTTTAAACATCCCAGGAGTACTATTATTATAATATAACACATTCACTTTCTTTTTAACTTTGTAAGGGCCGTAATACCTAATCTGCATAAAATTCTGAAGAATGACCAAGAGAGACAGAACTCTATCACCAGACTCAAAAGTTCTCTCCATTGTAGTTCTGTCCAACTATAATTTCACTTTTGACTTAAATTGCTGAATGCTAAATTCGTACATAACTTGCTGCAAAATTCCAGACATAAAATTTGACCCTTGATGGGACTGGACAGATTTGGGAAGGCCAAACTGAGTTTTTTAAAAAAAAAAAAAAAATTATCAAAGCTTTTACTATTGTTTTAGTTTTAATATTCCTCAAAGGAATTGCCTCCTGGAATCTTGTTGACGTACACATTATGGTCAACAAGTATTGGTTACTTGACTTGGTCTTAGGTAAGGAACCGACACAGTCTACCATTATTCTGCTAAATGGTTCGTCAAATGCTGGAATAGGTTGCAGATGAGCCTGAGGAATCTTCTCGTTGGGTTTTCCTACCATTGACAAGTATGACAAGATCTGCAGTATTTACAAACATCACTTTTAATTTTTGGCCAATAAAAGTGATTCAAGACCTTGTGATAAGTCCTATTAATCTCTAAATGACCAGCCAAAGGAGTTTCATGGGCCAGACTAAGAATTTTCCGTCTGAACTACAATTTGATAGTTCAATGACCACTCGTCACCACAACATACCACGGGGAGGTCTCCATTTTCTCATAAGAGTCCCATTTTTAATGAAATAACAAACAGGTAATTCAGTAGCTTCAATTTCACTAATGGCCGTCTGAAACAAACAGGAGATCTCATGATCTTTTTCCTGTTCGACGTCAAGTGATTCTCGTTTGTCACCCTGATTAGAATAAGTAGGTAAAAGAGGATCACTGTGATCAATACCTTTTCATTGATCCAAACAAGGAGTGAAAGTGACCTCATCAAAAGCCTGACCAATACAGCTAAAGGTATATTTTCCTTATCAAATTCATTCTCAAGAGCTTTCTTTGCCATAGCTCTGGTAACTGCACAAGCTGGGTATAAATCAGGGAATTCTTTTTCAATAGGATCAACTTTCTGATCCACAGAAGGCTTGTCAGTTACAAGTGGATTATCCACAACCTTCAGTGCCTAGTAATAAATGAATGTCCTCAATGGGTAAAGAAGACACACATCCGACTGTCACGGATCCTGAGACTAAGTCTGATGACAAATTTACAGAATGGAGAGGAACATTAACAAAGTTGCACTCTGAATAAGAACACTTTGACTGGAAGAACAATTCTCAGAAAAAGGCAAAGTACCTGATAATAAAAGACTGAGAAGCTTCTGTGTCCCTTAAAATTTTAATAGGGATAGGACTGGCCGAAACACTCATGAGTGATATAGAACCCTTCGACGTGAATGGTTCATAATTCTCCATAATAAAATCAGACTGGGGTTTATTAGACCCAACAAATGTATTGCTTTCAAAACATGACCGTGACCTTGACCTCTTAGAAATAAAATCATTTGGAATAGGTCTATCTTCAATCTTTTGCTTATTTTTCAATTTGTAGCAATCAGAAATAACGTGTCCTTTCCTCTTGCAATAGGTACACGTAGGAAGAGATAAGGATTTCTGATCAATCTTATCAGAAACTTGATTTCTAAAAGTTGTGCCAGATTGAAATTTGGAAGGGCTCGTATTGGACTGAAATATTTTTTTACCAGAAGACTGCTGAGTGGAAGACTTCCTTACAAAAGAAGCTGTATGAGCTAAGGAATACTCGTCAGCAGTACGAGCAGTACTTTCCAAGGTTCCGACCTTATGCTCATCAAGATATGTCACCTTGGACGCAATTCTTGAACTCTTCAAGTAATACAAGTTGTCTGAGATTTTCATAATCTTGATCAACTTTCTTGGCTAAGCACCACATATCAAATAACTGCTCTTTTTCTCTTGCCAATTCAACATGAGTTTGTCTAGTTTCTTTTTTATAGTTTCTGAAATTTTGCCGATAAGCCTCAGGGACTAACTCATAACCCTTTAAAATGCATTCCTTAACCAAATCACAGTCAGCACTTTGCTGTACTGACATGGAAGCATAGATGTCTCGGGCTTTGCCAAAAAGTGCACTCTGTAATAATAGAGTCCAATTCTCCTTTGGCCATTTCGAATTTTCAGCAATTTTTTCAAAATAAGGAAAATATTTGTCTACATCTTTTTCTCTAAAAGGGGGCTTTAACCTAATATTCTTAGTAATATCAAAACTTGAATTTGTATGTAAAGTGCGAATGTGCTTTTCACTTGCCAGCTCTATTTCTTTTAATCTAAATGTATATTCCTTTTTTCCTTCTCTAGTTCTCTCTGCAATCCCGTCTTCCTTTTTTTCATTTGCATTTGCATCTCTCGCCTCTTTCTCCAATTGCAACTGCATTTGTTTCTCTTCTTTCTGTAACTGCATTTGTTTTTCTCTCTCTTCTCCTTATCTAATTGCATTTGTTTCTCTTCTTTCTATAACTGCATTTGTTTCTCTCTTGCTCCTCTTTCTCCAACTGCAAATGCATTCTCCCTTTTCTTTCCTCTTTATCTAATTGCATTTGCTTCTCCTCGTTCTGAAATACAAACCTTCTTAACTTTAATTCCATCATGTATTTTAATTCTAATTCCTTTATTTCTATGTTAGAGTCTAATACAGTCTTATTGATCAAAACCAAAACACTTTTATCCAAAACATTCTTTTCCACCAAATATTGGACCAAAATATTTTGTATTTCTTGCTTTGTTAAAGAAGCTTTTGCCTCAGAAACATCATATTTTCTGGCAAGCTGAAGAAATTCATCTTTTTTAAACAGTCTAACTGCTCCTGAGTAGGACTGAAATAAAGATCTCAATTTTTTATGACATTGTATAAAGCTTGCTGATTTCACTAAAGATTTCTAAAATATGAAATAATACTTGTCATTTAACAAATTATGAAACTAGAGGAATTTAATTTCAAAAACAAACTTTTCTAGAATATTTTAGCGGAATTCGTATCCCAAGGACGAGCGCCCAATTTTCTGTTACGAGTCTGTGCCATTAAAGTAAGTCAAGGAAAAGAGTGAAGACAATAAGCTTTGTAAAATTTAACAACTAATTTATTTCCCTAGAATACAAAGTGAAAAATGAGAAAAAGAACTTACGGTATTGAGAATTAAATCCAAAAATTATCCAAGAATTAAAGACACAAGTCCTAGTAATAAAAAGTCCTGAATAAAACTCAGTTCAAATCCCGAAGAGATCCAAAAATTAAGGCGATGACGTGTCTGTTATAGCCTACGAAGTACTGATATGTCAACAGTCTCTTGTTGAATCACAGAAATATTATTCCAGTTTTGAATTCAGTATAAATTCTAGTGAATGTCTTTATCCAAGAATTTTATCACAGCACTTTTGTATTTCCAGAGAAAATAATCACTTAAATTCAATAATTTGAAGAAAATAAAATTCAGCCCAAACTGGTCACAACATAATACAACTTAAAGTGCTAGATGTTAAAGCATGAATAGTAAAATCCTCACAGTCGGAAGATAATATAGTTCTCTGCTTGACCTCGGGTCACAATTAGCATTTTCTAAAAACAAACATTGTGCAATGGAAAATAACTTTCTAGAATGATCTAATGAGCCTTGTTTACTTACAACACAATAACCTAACAAATTCACTTGGGGATCTCCAAAACCCTGACCCTGATCAACATATTTACGCCTTCTTGTTTACTTGAATAATAATTCGGTCATTGAGCTCTTACACATGGAGAATAATGAAGCTATTATTAGTTGCTTACATAAATGAAATAAGAAAAAGGTTTAAAGGTCAATCAGGTCAAGCAGAAATGAACTTAATTTTGGACAAGATGAAGTCCAGCAAACAATGTTACATTACAATAACATGTAATGGAATAAAAGAAAAATTTAAAACTAACAGAGAAAAAATTAAATCTGCATAACAATAGGAGAGTGTGTGGTTTATGATTGGAGGAAACGGTTTAAAGGAAGGATGATTGGTTGGTTTCAATGCACATTTCTCTAACTACTAAGGCATACATACAGTCATTGGTAACGTTATTTTTATCGCGGTTTTAGTAGCAAAGTTCAAAGATAATTAACCATCATGAAATTGGGTAAATAAAACGAGAAATGTATCTGAAATTTGCCACAAATGACATAGCTTTTTGCTGGGTTAAGGAAAATGGTTTTACGTCATCCTAAAAGGTTTGTCGCTATCAAAGGCTTGGATATGTGGACATCGATCCCCAAATGCTCAGCAAGCCATAAAAGTAACCTTCACCTTTGGTTTCTTCATAGATAAAGATATATAGATAGGTATAGACAGGGACGTGATCATAAATTGCAGAAACTCAAATAATTTAAATAACGCATCTGTAACCCCATGCTAACATTTCGTAAAATGTCAACGTGGTCATGTATGCGCATTTACTCATCTTAAATTAAATACTAATTGTTGTTTTAAAATTTATGTTAATATTGTTTAACCAAAGTCATTTCAGCCCTTGATCCTGAATGATCTGCACTTCAACTGTCAGCAAAACAAACTCCGAGACGTAAACTGTCGATATCAATGAACTTTCAAAAAGGTTGTCAGGAACAATACTGGGTCAAGAAAAGATGATGTCGGGTCTAATCGTAACAAATAACAGAGTAGTACGAAATTATCTTTAACACGCGCAGCTTTTATAGTGACATCGCAGCGCGCAACATTCTGTCTGGTTTGTACTGCATCACACCTTTAGGACGGTCTTACCCAAACAATATCCACGTACTTTAACACTGAGTTTGCCGAATATATTTCTCAGGGCCTGTATATAATGACCTTTTAAGGAACATAGATGCACGAGGAACGAAATAAAGTGAATATTTGCCATATTGAAGGTATGTTTAATCATTTTGTTGCTTGTTGTTGTTTTTTTATAAAGACACACATTACTTAAACAGTCGATTCTGGACTGCCATATGGCAATATATGATTTGTACTTATAACTGGTGTTTGCACTAATCATGTGATTTATAATGATTAAAGAAAACGATTTGCTTCAGTACATAAGGGATATTATTAAGCTTCACAAAATATTAGGACTGTTGTTGCTCAAGATGCAGCTATCATTACTTCAACAACACGCTTAGACCTCGAGCCCAATAAATGATTTGCTTGTATTTTATATTAAATCTCAGAATGATAAAGTAGGAAACGTCAGTCCTGAAACTAGTTTATAACTCCACAATTACTGGCATGAAATGTTACTAAAGGATTTAGTACGGTAGACTATAGATATCATATTACTAATCAATCGTGTACGGTAGACGAAACTAGGATTTGGGTGAATAGTGATGATCAGCTGGGGCACTGAAATACTTTAAACGAACAACTTGAGCTTGAATGCAAATCTGTCTATTGTAGATTTCCATATAAACTGATAAGCATACGACACGGACTTAGTTATACCTTCGAAGAAAAAGTACTCGTAAATGCTAGGCCGACTACTGCATCATACGCAAAATGAGAATAGTGTATCACATAAGAATCATCTAACGCATCCAACACAGCTTGCTGTTGGCTTCTTTTGTTTACAACGGTGACGTCATAAAATATTGTATTCCAGCTTTCGAGTCAAATTGGTTGACCCTCGGATGTCGCCGATCAGCATCGAATTAATTCGCGCGCATGTGAAAAATGGCAGGGTGTCTCAGTTTGAGAGAGAAATTACATGGCTCACAATGTGATGAAACGTACATATTATCTAGTTTTAATGGCAATCAACGATGTTTAGTACAAATATATTTCAAGATGATCTAGCATTCAGGTGATCTGGCATATCAAACTTTTTGCATGTAATAGTGACATTGTGGCTTAGAAGAACAAATAAAGTCAATGTTCATTTATTGCAAACCGTTCGAGGCGTAAAGTATTTACAGATATGTAGCTTTTGCTTCCTGTCGCTTGATCTCTAAATCACGGAAGCAAGGTTTTATCAAGCGATCGCAATCAAAACCGTGACATCTGTAATCTTTTGACATAACGGTATGACAGACTCTACGGCACAATGCAAATTAATGTTATATTCGTGTGGCTAATCCCCATAATGAGAACGAAATTAAAATGCCTCTTCCAAAGCCAAAACTGTTTGCAAATGTTTCAAACAAGGATGGATCAGCGGATGAAATAAAGTGTAAACTAAGCAAAATTAGAATTCGATAATATGATAAGGTGTATAAATTTCATTTAAACAAACTATGCTTGAAATTAGTCTATTTGATCTGCATATTCCAAATTTCAAATCATATCTTTTTAGTTATAGGACTTCTAAAAAAAGTGCAATTAATTGATTGAAAACCCGCAGAAACACAATAAACATTTCTCGTTCTATGCAAGATTTGTGTCATCAAATTACGCGTATTTCATGATGGAAGCGTTAACGTATTGGCTATCCAATATCAGCAAAATTGACCGATATATGATGTTTACTACTGATTGGAAAGTTATCTGACTGCGTTGATCATGTTACCTAATCATGGTATAATATTTTTGTCCATTATCTATATTTAAGCAGTGGAAAGATTTTTGTTCCATCAATCTGTTCAACCAATGGAATGGAAGAATTTGCAATGGCAGTTTTTCTTTTCATGAAATGAAACCTTTTCTATGGCAATAAATGTCTTTATATTGTGTCTTATAAAAGTGTTTTTTGGAAATGCTGACATTTATGTGCATCAAAAACATGATGCCTTATGCTTCTCTTTAGAATGTCAACACTAACGGATAACCACACTTGCCTGGCTGAATTTTAAACTTTCTGCGATTATTCAGATGTTTTTTTAATAATTATTTTTTTCCGAAGAATGAATGGTTGCTAATCTCTTGCTTGGTCATGGAATGACGTAAGCTATTAATCCATTATGCTTTCATTAAGCAGTACTGCCATATTTACAGAATGCTTCTGAAATCGCTCAGTACGATTCTTTGCTAAATATCCCAAACGCTTTTTGGGAATGGGGTAGCTTACAAGCTAATTTGACCTTTGCATATTTACACCATCTTAAATGATCTGAAATCAACTTCCATATTCATCCAAAACCTAATTTGTTTGCTTTATTTTGACTCGAATAGACGAGTCCTTGAGAAGTTTTATAAGATTACATTCATGTCATTTTTATGGGCACAACATTTATAACTTCATAATTTTGCTTATTGTTACAATAACCTATACATTTCTGACATATTGAAATCAGACTAAATTTAGGCCTTTTTTAAATACTAATTAAACAAACTTCTGTCCTATTATGCCTCACCTGAACAGCGTTTGTTACCAAGAACAAACAACAACAAATATTTATTAATAAGTCTAATTGCTTACAGTATTACTAATTAAATAAATCTAAGCACAATTATCTACTTACAAACTGTATATAATAATTATTTGAAAATTTTAATTTATTTCTTTTGCATGAGAGAATTTAAGGGACACGTGACCAACTTGTATACTCTTCTGAGTTTGGACATGCCATAGTATATCTCGTAAGTATAGGAATCATTTCAAAACGGTTGTCGGTCTCTTCAGGAAGCATATGGGACGACGGCTGAGGAAGCATCAGAGTATTAGAGGAAAAAAGCTGGCGTTTTATATTTTAGAGTCGAGCAATCTGATGACATGAAAAAGTGTCTAAGGCTGTAGTGTACTTTTTATCGCGAAAGTCAGAGAAAATAAAACACTTTGTCTCAGGTTAAGAGTCATTATATGAAAAGTGCATAAAATAGTAGTGTGCCTCCAATGTCATCAGAAATCCGTCGAAATTTCGAATGGTTTATGACAACAGTGTTCTCGAAAGAATTCATCCGGAAACCGGTGTATTGATGACTTTTATTTATAGTTGTAAGTACAACGGTAATCTGAAACATGAAGCAGTTAAGTCCACTATGTAATAGTGACAATTTCATAAAATTCATTCTAGTATTATTCGACGGACTTGTTTACATTTACAGAAATGCTTCAATAACTAGAGCCCATTTAAAAAGACAGAACAAGGTCATAGCGTAGAACTTCGTTCGACATTACAAAGATTAAAGATAAAGCAACCTATCATCCGGACTATTTTCGTAGTGGCTGCAGGAAGAACTACAAACACAAACAGGATATAACCAGGTTATTACCTTCACAACAACATTTCTCAAGGCGTAATGATAGGTACATTAAAAAGATGTGTTAACATCATGCAATTGCACAAGCCGGCATGCAATATGTCAATTAATGATCATTGTTTATTTAATGCCTGCAAAAGATGAATTATATTTTTTCTGCGATGACAGTTGTATAGCACTCCCTTCGTAAGGACTATAAATGTATGGAGCAGAGAGATTTCACTCGTCAATTAACAGAGAGTGGTATTTGATCTAAGATTATCGATGATACTAGATATTTAAGATAAAATTCTGTCATTTAAACATGGCGAAACTAAAATATATGGAGACAAAGTAATTATGAATTCTAACAAATACGCTATAGTCTCAAATTTACCTATGCGTAAACGATATTGGAAATTAGCCAGTCCAATAAACCCTGTTCAATAAAAACCATATAATCTTCGTCAAGTGAATAGTTTATTTGGTCAATGTCTCACGTAAGCATGAACAGTTATTTTGGTCAAATGTTTCGTTAGTGACCCAGTAAGAGTGAACAGTTATTTGGTCAAATATTTCATGTTACATGAACAGTTTATTTGGTAATATATTTTATGTAGTGACCAATTACTTCATGAGGCAAAAGAAAGCTATTAACATTGAGATAAATACAAATAACAACTTCCATAGGTTTGCTGCAATAGTTTCGTAATAAATGGCTCATATATATATATATATATATATATATATATATATATATATATATATATATATATATATATATATATATATATATATATATATATATATATATATATATATATATATATATATATCCCTTGTAATGTATCATTACTTCATTTGAAGCAGGAAAACAAAATATTAAGTTGGTTCAATTATGTTTCTATATCTTAATACAGACATCAGTAAAGACTTTCAAACATGAAATAGTATAACGGACATAGGTAATATCAATGTGATGCGACTCGGCAATATATATTTTCTTTTACTCAGTTTATATTGAATAGTGTCATTCTTCAGTCATAAAGCTAATACCATAAACATATCCTTTATTAAGTCATGTAAAAACAGTATTAATGTAGTAGATGCTACAACATTTCGAAGTTTCACAAACAGATCCTTTATTAAGTCATGTAAAAACAGTATTAATGTAGTAGATACTACAACATTTCGAAGTTTCATAAACATATCCTTTATTAAGTCATGTAAAAACAGTATTTAATGTAGTAGATACTACAACATTTCGGAATTTCATAAACATATCCTTTATTAAGTCATGTAAAAACAGTATTAATGTAGTAGATACTACAACATTTCGAAGTTTCATAACTTTAATTTTAATTAACATTTATCCTTGCTCGTCTTTTTTACTACATCGCAATAAGCGTTAAGACCTAGCAAGATGCCGTAACAAATATGTCACAGAAAGCGAAAGTATTAGATATTAAGTACTCTAACCTAAGGGAAAACTTTTAACATCTTATGCAGTTTATGTCCATTTAAAAAACCCAACCTTAACTCCGCGAGAGCAAAAAAGAGGGTGTTATTTTGTCTTAACACTTTTGGCTGTTTTCAGAGGCAGGGAACATAAACAAAGTATGCAGGCAAGCAGTAGAGAGAAACAATAAATTCTGCATGAATCATTTCTTAATCGATATTGAGTCAGTACATACTATGATGATGATGCTATCAATCTTCTCTCTGTTGAAAATAAATCTTCTTTGTTGCATTGAGTTGTAGTTCAAATTACTGTAGAAGCGTGTGAAAATGTATGCAAATCCATGCAATATACATTTATGCAAACAAATGCAATATAAATACTTGGAAGAATATGTTATAATTAACACGTGAATTTATTTTTATTTTAACATTATTTTGAAATTAAAATAGACACAAATCGTATAACATAAGGAAAATAATTAATTCCTTTTCAATGTAGGTCCCTAAACATGTTAAAGCGACCTTAATGTCTGACATTTCGTAATGACTCAACTTTTCTTATGTGCCTTATTCTAATTTAAGAACAGTTTAGTACGTTAAAATACATGCATAATTCATACAGCGATGTGTCTGAAACGCATTATATAATTCAAAAGAAGCTTGGAATCATGTCAGCCATGTGATTGTTAATCTGAGTTTCAGACGCGTGGGTTTTAAACTAACAATGCTCATCATTTATAAACAATCGATAAGTCTTGTTCTCGTAGTTCGTCGCAGCGTAGCAATGTTAATAGTGAAAATTGGGGGAGAGGGCAGAAACACCAGGTCGTTTGTATTACATTTATATTTGAGTCACATTGTTATATTATGCAACTAGACTGTGTTTGTAAATTGCAAATCCTTGCGTTCACCTGCTTTACAACTACCTTAATCTGTGATTATGTCGGTAAGAATTGACCCACGGGCAAATGTTAGTTGCATATATAATTTGTATTTCCATACTCTGTACGTGTATATCTAATTGCAACACGTCGATCTAAAGATTAGCCAAATAATAATCCAGAAACCACACTGTTATGCTCCCTGGGAAAGATGATGGGTCTGGTTTCAAAACCCAGTTATGTTAATAATGGCAAATGTCTCAGTTCTTAGACAGGTAAGACCAACAACTCGTAACTTACTTTCAGGCAACGTGAAACAGTTCCCAACCTCTCTGGTCGCATTTACATAGAACTGAACAAAGTTCTGAAACCGATGGCCATATCAACAGCCCACTCCAAATCTTACCACAAAAAACATGACATATCTGACAATCATTATGTAGGAGAAATTCCGCAATATTACGCAAGCAAATACCAATGTCATTCCGGGCAATATTACGCACACAAACATAAATATATTTCAGGGCAATATCACGCATGTAATTCCGGGCGGATCAGAAGAGTATGTCGTATTCACCAACATATTAAAAGATAAAAGTCCGTTCAGTAAAGGAGTTAATTGGATCCAAATGTCACCATGAAATAAAAGAAAGCATTCTCTTCAAATAAATTTCCGGTTGGTACAGGAATGGCATTTATTTGGAATAAATAAAATAAATATAAAATATTCCACATAGTGCTTCTCTCTTATCTACCTCTCAGTCCAGTTTTATACTCGGAACACAATATGGCAACACACTCATGAACGTTCTTTCAAAAAAGAAAACAAAAATAAACAAAACAAGTGTCAAATCGTTGACTCCATTAAATTTTATATTGCTTTACCAAACCAAAGATATGTTTTCGCAATGTTTCATAATGTAAACAATAAACTATTTGTGTGTATGTGTGCTGGTCCTCTTATAGAGATATTAAAATGGAATTAAACATAATACAAATAATGCAATATGGTTTTAAGTGATGTGCAATAACACAAACATGACACCTTTGCTATCTAATCTTGACGTTTTTCCCCAATGATATTGTTTTATCATGCGAGGATCGGCCTTTTTGAAAACAACAAAACAATCCAAAGTTCCGATTTGGGGCTTTTCATTTTCTCAACAAATGAGTAATAAAGAAACATGATTTTAACGATAATAAAATGTTGACGCTTTCCGGTTGTTTACCCGCAGCACAAAGGACTGTGGAAAAATGTTTAAATTAGATTTGTACTCCAAAACACACACACACATATATATATATACAGAGAGAGAGAGAGAGAGAGAGAGAGAGAGACAGACAGACAGACAGACAGACAGACAATTATAAATATTCACCAGACAAAACGGAAAGTGCTATCCCTGGATTCTATAGAAGAATGCTTGATAATAGTAGGCAAAGTTAATATTTAATACAAATAATACTATCATACAGGTTAGAGAATTTTTAATTCGTACTGTACGGAGATTCGAACCCAGGTCCGCGAGTAAACGGCACCCATCTCCTTGCTCCATACACCAGCCCATACTCCATCGCGACTAAGCACGCATCTCATAAAAATGATGCTACTCAATCGGTGTTATATGCACTCGTACGTAGCAGACACACTAGCATGACGACCCAATAATTAATTCTCATCTATCTACACAGTCATTCCGGATTCCTATGAAAGAAATCAAGGTATATAGGATTAATTATAGAGAATTATAAATATGCACCAGACAGAACGGAAAGTACTATCCCTGGATTCTATAGAAGAATGTTTGATAATAGTAGGCAGAATTAATATTTAATACAAATAATAATATCATACAGGTTAGAAAAATTTTAATTTGTACTCTACGGATATATATATATATATATATATATATAGAGAGAGAGAGAGAGAGAGAGAGAGAGAGAGAGAGAGAGAGAGAGAGAGAGAGAGAGAGAGAGAGATTATATGTTGTAACGTTATATCGATCAAAACACCATTTCTTTATACTGTCAATATGGTACCTTTTAGCATCCAGTGCGTTGAAATTATTTTATTTCATAAACATCCAACTTGAGTTCTGGGATCTCAAATAAAGTGTGAGCATTTTACCAGTGAGAAAGTCTGCAGTCTTGAAGAAAAAGACAAAAATTACTAACACTCGAAAACATTCAAATGAGCCAAACTCCAGACTGTATCTTTGAATTAACCCCCCCCCCCCCCAGTCCGAACAAACAAATTATAGCCTTCGACGTTAAATAATATGGTCATTTGCAGTTTCAGGATAAATTCTACCAAATCATCTTTTATACCTTCAACAATATCTTTGTGGAACAATCTCGAACAGGATAATCAATATAGTATGTCTTACAGTGCTTTGAAAAAGTGTTTATGTCCAAAAATTGTATCTAGCGAAATGCCAAGTTTTATTAATTGAACACTGGATATTTTCCATAGTAAAATGTCTATAATTTGCTTTAAATTTACGACCGACATTGAAATTTTATGTCCTCATCAAGACCATCTGTAAATATTTCCAGTATTATTAAGTCTGTATCAGTATACAACAATTTGATATTTTCACCATATTTTACTTTAAAAGGATTATACTGAACGTTTTACCTTATTAATATCGATAGATCGAATATATCACTGCCATTATAAATTGGTTTATTAGCATTATTCCTTTGTCATTCTAATGCTCGCCAAATCTTTATTTAATATTTATCATCCTAAAAATGACTTGCTGATTCGTTTTCAGATTATATATGTTATCTCTGCTATGTACATCTGTATACCTACACTGTTTCTAACACTGTTCCATTTTCATGTCATTTATACGATACGTTTTAATAAATTATATTCATAATTACTGCCTTAATCCTTTGCTTCACTTCTCATTTTATATTGTGATTAATATAATATTTTATCCATCTTTTTTATTTGAATTTCATTATTCTGTGAACTATTGTGATTTTTAATCCCTACTACACATTTAGATTTAGTTTTCTATAATGCAAAATATATTTTTTAATCTTTAGATCAGGAACTAGTGTGTTTACTCTGCCAATTTCTTTTTTACTTAAAGAAGTCTTTAGATAATCTCATAGCCAGTAATACTGTATTTGGATAGTCTCAAGATCTAATGTATATACACTACGTACATCATGTAATTCATTTAGGTCTTTTAGACCAAGTTCTAAATAGCTTCCAGTAGAATAGTGATCAGGGCTTTTTAATATTTCATCAATATTTATTTTTTCTGCTTGATTTCATTCGAACACTTTATACGGAAGAGGTTGTGGCATTGACCAGGAATTTACTGCATTTGCATTAAGGTATATAATATACGAAGACGGGATTTTATGATAATCTTGCATATATTTATGCCATCTGTGATTGATTTTAAAAATATGAATGCTTATTAATAATAGTAGGAATTTAATTTTTTTGTTCCTGCATTATATCTCGATAAGAAATCAACTGATAATGATGCACTGCGTATAAAAGAACACGAAACTGGCTTATATTCAATCATCATAACTTCTCTAATACCTTAGAATATGCCAACAAGAGTTAGTACATTAGTTTTGAAATAAAAATCATGAAAGCCACATAACTGTTTGAGACCAAATTTAATCCAAACAAATTTACCTTCAGCATAGTCATTCTCTGATAACTTTCCATTTCTTAGCGTTGAATGCAAATCCTTTTCCTCAGATGATTTTTTTTTAAATCTTTCAAACCTATCTATATACTCCTATGGATAAATAATTTTCTGCTGAAATAATGAAATTCCTGATTTTGTTATTGCAAACATTTTGGTTATCGCAAAATCAGCTTTACTTATTTTGTCAAAATGCATGCTATCAACAGACTTAAGATGTCCAATATAAAAAGTCATATATTCTTCCATACTGCTAGCTACGTTGCGTATTCTTGGAGCCTTTGCTATTTCTTTCGTGATAAGATGTCAACCATACCCACGTAGATCAAAGAAAATAACAAATAAAATGTTCAATAGAATAATATTTTGAATTTTAAATTGCATGTGTAATGTTGCACTTATATATTGCAATGATCTTTCACTTTATAATTATTTCATTCTTTGTTACATATATAACAGTGTTTTCCAGATTAAAACTCTTTGGGATTTTATTTCATTGTATCTATATCACCACTTGTTTTTAATTGCAAAATGTTTGTTGTTCGTGTTCCACGTAATGAATATGCTTCTTTCATAATTCTTGAATTATTCTTTGTTTGGCTTAAAAGCTGTTATCTGTATCAGTTTATATTTCCCCATTTACAACAATATGATTTATTGTATTATATAATTCTGTTATATTGTGTTTGCATACTAATACTACTTCATTGTTGTTTTTCATAGTTTGTCACCTATTGTTTCAGCTGGTTTACCACGTATTGTATTTGATGCTTATTTTGTCTGGAAGGTTATTTTTATTACAACAACTACTAACGTTTTTCATTTATATGTTCATAATCGTTTCAATTTAAATATTACAAAGATTTTTTTTACTACCTTTTTATCCATGGCTTTTCCGGTATCAAAGCTAATCCTTTACCTAAAGATTTCCCAAAAGAAGGAGAACCGGCTACACCTGTGAGTAGACGTAGCAAAGGAAGGAACCCACCTTGCTTTTATAATTCGTTTCAATTGCGTTTTTGCTAACATCGATTTATCTGTTCCGTATCAATGGTTTTTCATCAAGTTGTATAGCTAGTGCTTGTTTTTGTACATATTCTTTCACTTATTTATGGGATTTATCTTAAACTCAATCCACATTCAATGTGTACCATCTAAAACATTAAATCATATCAAAATCATCTCTTATGCTTCTTTTTTTTTTTTTTTTTTTTTTTTTTTTTT